>CAKNYM010050427.1:42253-68332 GCA_932195095.1 Andricus curvator
TTTATATTTATATTTATATTTATATTTATATTTATATTTATATTTATATTTATATTTATATTTATATTTATATTTATATTTATATTTATATTTATATTTATATTTATATTTATATTTAAATTTATATTTATATTTATATTTATATTTATATTTATATTATAAAATTATATAATTTTTGTATTTATCAAATTCAAGGACATCTTTTGCATCATGGATGTTAATGAATCTTTTACTGGTCGTGGTTCCACGTTATGGAGCCTTTAGTATGATTTTTACTGGATTTTGTTTACTCTTCACAAACCTAATTTATTGGAAATTATTGCCCTGTGATCCACTGGTGGCTCATATTGATGGCTCAATTCTCATTTTCGACTTTGGATGGAATTACTGGCTCGTTTTGGTCGCTGGTGAGTTACTTTTCACTATAATTTATTAAATTTAGAACTTTTTCATTAAAAAATATTTTTTAAAAACAAACAATTTTATCCTTTTTTCTAAATGTAATATATTCCACAATAATGACCCTAGTAAGCATATATATAATTATGCTTATATATATGTATAATACAAATCTCTCTCGATGCGGGTACGGTCTAAGTAGAGCGTACATAATTTTCAGGCATTACAAATGTTCTATATATATGTATATTCTATACATATGTATATTTATATACGACCGAATCCGTATGAAATCGGGCACTCTTAACGGAAATTCAAATATTTTTTTTCAAATCTAAAAAAGAAGACTCCTATTTTTTTATTTGACAAAAAACTATTTTAATTTGTTATTTAAGGTAGTTGTGCCAAAAACCAAATCTCTGCAAAAATAGTTTTTTTTTTGTCATTTTAAGAATCAAGATAATATTACTGATTATGTCATTTCAAATAAAAAAACATTTTTCATGAAAAAATTTTAAAACCGACAAAAAAGATTTATTTTAACAATGTTTTTTGCAATTCAATTTTTTCTTGTTATCACTTCTTACCAATTTTTTTAAAATGGTTGAATTTTAATCAATGATGGTTTATTTTTTTGGCGAAAACATTATCTAAAACAATCCTGTTTCCAATTTTAAAAATAAATTTTTCTATGGCTGAAATCGTTAAAGTAATTTTTTTGTAAGAAAACATTTTTTAAACAAATATCTATATTTGAAGATTATTTACTTCTTTTCAAACTTGGAAACTGTAGCGTTCCAAAAAATGTTTTTCCCGAAAAAATAAGCTACGATTGGTTAAAATTCATCCATTTTTTTAAATTGTTAGGAAGCGACACCAAGAAAAAATTCAATTAAAAAAGCTATTGTTAAAATAATTATTTTTCGTAAGCTTCAAAATTTTTTCATAAAAAAGCTTTTTTTCACGAGATAAAACTTTTTTTTCAGAAACCTAATATTTGGCACATACCGTCAGTTGAAAAATGTAAAAAAAACATGACTTTTTATATTTGGGCCTCCTTACTTTCCTCCATTTATTGATATTTCCTTCAAAACAGAGAATTACTACATTGATTCTCGATGAATAAAAATTTTCATTATAGATTAAATTCCTTCATCTTTTTAATTGTTATAAACAATAAAGAGGCATCTGCTACATTTTCGGTCTTCGAGTGATTATTTAAACTAATTTCATCGTTAATTTATGTAAAAATAACAATTAATCACGGCCAAAAACTAACCGACAACAATTGGCATTGTTATAAACAGTTATTATAAACAAATTCACTTATTTCGTATTTTTGAACGCCAAACATTTTTTTTTCCTGCGGGATCATTTCTTTTCCTCTCAAGAATTATGCCATGACACAATAGCTTTTTTATAAACGACTCTGTTGTTTTTTAAATTTAACTAGAAAACAAGCACGTGCGCTACCCACGAGATAATTATTTTGTTTGTCTCACGCAATTTTTAATTTAAAATATAAACTCAATATTAATACTATCATAACCTAAATTTGTTCAAAATTGTCAGTTCGATTTTTGAAGCCTACTATTGTTGAAATATTGTAAATATTCTTTGAAATCTAATGATTTTTTATTAACAATAGAAATTTTAGACGAAAAATACTAACATAACACAAAAAATGTTTAAAGATTGCAAAGCCTTTCTTACACCTGTAATGTTTTTTGTTCAAAATAACCAATTTCCGGTGAAAAATGTTAATTAGATTATCTAACATTGTACCAAAATTTTAAGTCTTTCTTGAAATCTATATTTTCAGTGAAAAGTGCGGGCGTAACCTAAAATTCTTCAAACATTTTTTATCTTCTTTGAAATATAATGATTTTTTATTAAAAGTCTAGATATCCGGTGAAAAATGTTAACATAACCTTAAATTGTTCAAAAATTGTATATCTTCTTTGAATTCATCGATATTTACTGTGAAAACCACTAGGTTAAGCTTAAATGGTACACAAATTTTCTATCTTCTTTGAAACCTAATGATTTTTTAACAAAAAAATACCGATTTTCGATATAAAACGTGAACATAACCTAAAATTGTTACAAAGTTGTGCATCGTTTTCGAAATAAGAGTTTCTGTAATGAAAATACAATTTTCTGACGAAAAACACTAACTCAATCCAAAACTGTTAAAATATTCTAAATGTTGTTTAAATTATAATGATTTTAGTTTGAAAAATACCTATTTTCGATGTAAAATAATAATGTAACCTAAAATTAAAAAAGAATGATAAATCTACTCCGAAATCTAATGATTTTTTAATGAAAATCTCAATTTCCGACAAAAAATATTAACAGAATCCGAAGTTATTCAAGGTGCCAACCCAACCTAAAGTTGTTGAAACATTGTAAATATTCTTTGAACTTTAATAATTTTTTTATTAAAAATAGCAATCATATCCAGTGAAAAACTTTAATATAACATGAAACTTTTCCAAAATTATAAATCTTTTTCGAACTACATTATAATGATTTTTGTTTTAAAATAACATTTTTTTTTGTGTGTGAAACGCTAACGTAACCTAAAATTGTTCAAATATTATGAAAATCTAAAATCTAATGATTTTTGTTTAAAAATGTAAATCGCCGGTAAAAAACGCTCATAAAACCGAAAAATGTAAATTATTTAAAAAATGTCAATCTTTGAAATCTAATTATTTTTTATTAAACATACTCATTCCCAATGAACAACAGTAACATGATTTAAAACTGTTTTAGGAAATTTTTAATTTTCTTCGAAACTTTATGATTTTGTATCAAAATAAAAAAAAAACAATTTCCAGCTAAAAGCACTAACATAAAACGTGTATAATATTATAAATAATTTATTAGATATCCTTTTTTTGTGTTAAAAATTGTATTATTTGTTTAAAAATTTAATTATTTTGATGGAAATGCAATAATTTTGTTAAAATTGGTTGAAATTTCATCTCTTTAAGTAGAAATTTAATATTTTTGGTTAAAAATTACTCTTTTTGGTGCAAATTTAATTATTTAAAAAAATCAACAATTTCATTAAAAATGTATCCTTTTTGGGTGAAAATTCCATTGTTCTGTTGAAAATTCGTCTTTTTGGCTTGAAAGTTCTTCCCTTTTGGTAGAAATTTAATCGTTTTTGGTTAAAAATGCAACTGTTTGCTTGAAAATTGTTGAAAATTCCCCGATTTTGGTTGAATTCAACTGTTTTTTATTTAAAATAAAAAAATTTTATTGGTAAAAACATGAACCACAATTACATTTTTGGTAGAAAAAGAATTTTTTTTTGTTAAAAATTTAACTATTTAATTTTTGGTTCAAAATTTCTCTTTTTTAGTTGAAAATTCAAATACTTGGTTGAATGTTTAATTACTTTTTTAAAAGCGGATTTTTCTTGTTGAAGATTCATCATGTAAGTTGAAAATGTAACTATTTTGTTGAAAAATTCTTCTTTTCTTTTGGTTGAAAAGTAATCTTATTTTTTTTAAATTGATCTATTTTAGTTGAATATTCAACTTATTGGTTTAAGATTAAACTACTTTGTTAAAAATCAATTTTTTTAGTTGAAGATTCATCATTTTAGTTAAAAATTTATCTCTCTGGTTAGAAATTTAACTATTTTATTAAAAATACGTTCTATTTTCTGATTGAATTCAACAGTTATTGATCTAAAATTGAAATATTTTTCGGTTGAAGCATCAACTCATATATTTTTCGTTGAGAATTTATATTTTTTTGTTTGAAAATTCAACTACTTGGTTTAAAGTTAAACTACTTTTTAACAAATAACGTTTTTGGTTGAAGATTCATCTCTTTGTTTGAAAGTGCATCTATTTTTTTTAATTTGTTTTTTTTGTTGTTTAAAATTAATTTTTGTAGTGTTAATTTAACTATTCGATTTTTTGTTGAAAAATAATATTTTTTATTTGAAAATCCAACTATTTGGTTAAAAATTCATGTATTTTGTTGAAAATTCATCTTTTTTTTTAAATTCACCTTTTTTGGTTAAAAACACAACTTTTATTAAAAGCAATCAGTTTTGATTAAAGATTTTACTATTTTGTAGAAAATTTGTTCTTTTTTTGGTTGAGAATACATTTTTTTTACTGAAAAATTTGCTATTAGATTTTTGAGTGAGGAATAATTTTTTTATTTGAAAATTCATGTATTATGTTGAAAATTCTTCTTTTTATTTTGAAAATTCATCTCTCTTGAACATTTCATTTTTCTGTTAAAATCGCAACTATTTAATTAAAACTAATCGGTTTTGGTTGCAGATTTTACTGTTTTGTAGAAAATTGGTTCTTTTTTTCGTTAAAAATAAATTTTTTTACTAAAAAATTAACTATTCAATTTTTGGTTGAAAAATAATCTTTTTTATTTGAAAATTCGTCTTTGCAGTTTGAAAATTCATTTCTTTTGGTAAAAATTTAATCTTTTCTGGTTAAAAATGCAACTGTTTGATTAAAATGAATCGGTTTTGGTTGATGATTTTACTTTTTTCTTAAAAATTTGTTCTTTTTTGATGGAAAATTAATTTTTTTACTGAAAATTTAACAATTCGATTTTTGATTGAAAAATAATCTTTTCTATTTGAAAATTCGTCTTTGCAGTTTGAAAATTCATTTCTTTTGGTAAAAATTTAATATTTTCTGGTTAAAAATGCAACTGATTGATTAAAATGAATCGGTTTTGGTTGAGAATTTTACTGTTTTGTTGAAAATTTGTTCTTTCTTCGGTTGAAAATAATTTTTTTTACTGAAAAATTAACTATTCGATTTTTGGTTGGAAAATAAACTTTTTTAATCGAACATTAAACTATTTGGTTGAAAATTCATGTATTTTGTTGAAAATTTAACTTTTTTGGTTCGAAAATTTAACTTTTTTGGTTCGAAAATTCATCCCTTTTAGTCAAAATTTAATTTTTTTTGTTTAAAAATGCATCGGTTTGATTAAAATTATTCGGTTTTGGTTGAGGATTTTACTGTTTTGTTGAAAATTTGTTCTTTTTTGGTTGAAAATTAATTTTTTCACTGAAAAATTAAATATTCGATTTTTGGTTGAAAAGTAACCTTAGTATGTGAAAATTAAACTATTATGTTAAAAATTCATGTATTTTGTTCAAAATTTGACTTTTTTAGTAAAAAATTAATCTTATTGTTTGAAAATTCATTTTTTTGTTTAAAAATTAAAAAAAATTTAAACGCAATATTTTTATTCCAAATATTCAAATATTAAGAACTTGAAGAATTTTAATTTGAATTATTTATTAATATCCACATCAATTTTATTTTATTTATTGCCTTATTTTCTTGAAAATTTTCCTTGTTTCCCCTGTTTTTAGGGCATTTTGGCCTGACAAGCCTGTTATAGTTGACAAAAATTTGTTTGGCCTCTTCTTGAATTTGGGGAGGGGGGGGGGGCGAGAAACAAAAGGTGCTTATTCCAAAACCTGAAACACTTTTTTCTCTTTTCTAAAACTGCCTCAATAGACATCTTTAAAAGTGTATGAGCTTAAATTTTCAATAATTGTTTAGTATCTTTTCGGATTTTTGAAAAGTGGATATCGCTGCACAAATTGTCGAAGAGAAAATTAAAATACACTCCAAGCCCCATATAATAACAGTTTCGGGGGTCGCCTCGCACTGGTCTTCTTACTAAATCGGTACCCTCGAAACGTAAGCAGTCAGGGCTGCCTGAACCGTTTCCAATTGACATGCATAATATTGCGCAATATACTCGACTGAGTACTCGCACACTGCGGCCCTTCCGAGGTGAGAGTCGCAACCGTCTAAAATGGGTATAAATATTGATCTGGACATGATTAGGCGGACCAAAGTATTCCAGTCTTCTTTTTTTTGCACTGGAAAAGATTATATTAAAATTTGACATAATTTGTTAATAAATTTCCATAAAGAGACTGATTTTATATGCATTTGTTCATTTTTCTTAACTACGAGAGTGGATATAGATACGCGTGACATTAAATATGTAATTGCAAAGCTGCCGTTTCACTCATTCACTTTGCAGGATTGTATCTTACAACACCGTAATCATATGTGCATACACACATAACATTTGCACGTATTTTTATTCGATCTTAAGAATTCTCGTAAACATTTTTTTTTTCGATAAAATTCATTACTTCATTGTACTCGATTAAAAATATGCGCATAGAAAGATCCATTGATAAGCGTACTGTAGATTTTAAAGCGAGATTTATTAGCGATTGTTTCAATTGTTTGGTATATAATGTGCAATTAGGGTTTCAAATCTATACAAGTCATCTTTTGTTTTTATTTTTCAGTAATTATACGCTCTGATATATGACTATTTCCCCATATAAAGGTCACTTTCGCTTTGCGAATATTTGTTGAATTGTTTTAAAATTTGATAAATTTTTTGTTGATAACATTGAGCAAAAGCATAAGAGAGATACAGATTATTTTATCAATCAGAAAATTTGAATTTTCATCAAAAAAGTTAATTTTTGACCGAAACAGATTATATATCGTTGATCGTACCAATAATTGTCGACGGCAGTGTAAATGACGACTTTTCAACAAAAGAAAAAATGTTTAACCAAATAGTGGAATTTTCAACCAAAAAGACAAATTTTCAACAAAATACATGAATTTTTAACTAAAGAAGACAAATTTTCAACAAAAGATTGAATTTTCAACCAATAAATATTTTTCAGTCGATGAAGAAAAAAAATCTAATCCAAAATGTTGAATTTTCATGCCAAGAAAACTAACTTTTTACAAAACAGTTGAATTTTTAAGCCGACAAAATTATTTTACAAGAAAAAATTTAATTTTAAACAAAAAAGATGAATTTTCAAAGAAAAAGAATGATTTTTTAATAAAATTGTTGAACTTTCAACAAAGTAATAAAAATTTTCATAAAAATTAAATGATTGGTTGAAAGTTTAAATACTTTCTTCAAAATTCCATTTTTGGTTGGAAATTTATAATTTTAGATAAAAATTCATGTCGTTGGTTGAAAATTGAACTAGTGTGTGAAAAATAAACTTTTTTTTTGAAAATTCAAATCTTTTGTAGAAACTTTGTCTTTTTGGCTTGAAAATTCAACTGTTTTGTAGAAAATTAATTTTTTAAATTGGAAGTTCTTTTTTAAATGAAAATTTAACTATTCCATTTTCGATTAAAAATTGATTAATTGACTGTTTTTCTGGAAAATTCATACTTCTCGGTAGAAAATTAATCTTCTTGGTTGAAAATTCAACAATTTGGTTAAAAATTTACCTTTTTTGTTGATAATTCAATTATTTGGTTGAAAATTCAAATGTTTTGTTGAAAGTTTCATTTTTTGGTTCGAAAATGTAGCACTTTAGATTCAATTTTTTTTTGTCTACAAAATCTTCCCTAATTGAAAATTCAACTCTTGTTAAAAATGCAACTGCTTGGTTGAAAATAAATATTTTTTGGTTGAGGATTTAACGTGGGCTACGTGGTGCAAAATTAAAAAAAAAACTTTACGTAGCGTATGAGAGATACGGATTATTTTATCTGAAAAATATATTAAACAAGCGATAAATACGTGAAGATGACTTTTCGAAATCAGGGTTACTGAAATAAAAATTCTGGTGCGATGACAATTTGATAAGTTTTTAACTATTTTTGTTATTCTTTCAACCAACATCAATGTAATTCTTTGATAACTGAATCTAAGTTTTTCAATTTTTTTAATTTAACTTTTCAATTTAATTTTTTAATTTAACTTTTTAATTTAACTTTTTAACTCAACTCTTTAATTTAATCTTTCAAACAAGTAAAGTCAGTGTTTTTTCCCGTTTGTCATTCCACGTAGCGTACTCGCACGTCAAACGCAAATCTATAAAAGTAAATAAATTTCAATATTGATTCCTCAAAATTTTAGTGTTAAATCATCAAAATTTAGTCATATTGAATTTCAAATCTTCAAAGTGGAACTATTCCAAAAAAATGTTCGAAATTACAAACTTTTTAAAAAATAAATCTTCAAAATTTAATAATTTGCAATTCTACATATATTTTCGCAATTCAAGAATTTTCAATTGTAACTCTTCAAAATTGTAGAACTTTGAATTGTAAGTCTATGAAATTAAAACTTGAAGAGTTAAAAATTTTAAAAATTTACAATTAAAAATTCTGTAATTTTGATGCTTTGCATTTTAAATGTATTCAATTTAAATATTTAGAATTGAAAACTGTTGACAAAATTGATGAATTTTTATTTATATATCTTACCAATTTCAATTTTAAGTCTTTACAATTGAATATTAACATTTTTTAAATATTCAAAATCTCCAAAAAAAGCATTCAAAATTGCATTAATTTTCTATTATATATATTAAATATTAAAGAGTCTTTATTTGCAAATATTAAAAATAGAAGAATTTCCCATTGCAAGTCTTTGAAATTGAAATATAAATTCCAAAAAAACCTTTAAAAGTACATAATTTTAAACTATGAACATTTCGAAGTCATTCATTCATTCCTAATTTTTTATTTCAAATTGATTAATCTTTAATTATAAATCTTGAAAATTGGAATATTTTAGATTGCAAATCGTTTGAATTCAAGAATTTTAAATTGTAAATCTTCAAAATTGAATTATTCTAAAAATTTCTTCAATTACATACCTTTAAAATATGAATCTGGAAAATTGAATTCTTTTCAATTTTATCTTTTCAAAGTTGAAGACTCTTCAGTTGTTACTCTTCAGAATTGTACAAATTTGAATTTAAAATCTTTAAAAAGGAAGAGTTTTTAATTTTGCGAATTTACAATGAAAAATTATGCAAGTTTTAAGTTTTACAAATCAAAATTTTGTAGTTTTGATAATTTACATTTAAAATTCCGTCAGTTTGGGAAATTTAGAATTGAAAACTCTTGACTGTGGACAAAATTTACGAATTTTTCTTTACACATCTTATAAATTTCAATTTTAAGTTTTCAATTTCAAGTCTTCATAGTTGAAAACTTTTTTATTTTAAATCTTCATAATCCGATATTTTACAGTTTTATATACTTACAATCTAAAATAAAAAAAAATATTCAAAATTGCATCAGTTTCTATTATACACATTAAATATTAAAGATTAAATATTAAAAAAACGTTAAAAATATTTGAAATATAAATCTTGAAAAATAAATAATTTCAATTCTATATTTTCACAATTCGAGAATTTTCAATTTTAGTTCTTCAAAATTGTAGAAATTTGAATTGTAAATCTTGAAAATTGAAGCACTTTTAGCTTTGCAAATTTACAATAAAATTTATGCAAGATTTAAGTTTTGCAATTAAATTTTCTTCAATTTGGAAGATTTTGAATTGAAAACTCTTGACTTTTGACAAAATTTAAAAAAATGTATTCGTAGATTTTTAAAAATCAATTTTTGATTTTCAATATTCAAAATACATATTTTTAGATTCTTTATTCACGTATTAAATCAGCTATTGTGAATTTAGAAATTCTGTTCTCAAATTCGGATTCAGCATCCCCAAAAACTACAGAATACTCATTTTTATGGAAATCGGATCACTAATGCAGATTCTGAAAAATGAACGCTGAGTTTTCCAAAAAACCTTTGAAAAAAACACGAAAGAGATATTTTTAAGCTCAAATATTTTCAAAATTTCTTATTCTAGCACAAATAAATAGTTTAGATAAAAAACACATCCTCAAAATACTTTTGAAATAAAATGTTCCTATCAAATGTGACCTTAAAATAGAGAAACCCATATAGTATGATTTAAAATGTAATAATAACATAAAGTTACGAAAGAAAAATTGTAGTGGTGTGAATCTTATTACAAAATTTTATTTTATTACGAAAATAGTTTAGTAAATGTATGTTTTATGTTTCAATAAATTTTAGTGAGAAACTATTCTTGATTTCCCTTTCGAGTTTAAAGTACAGTTGGATTGCAAAATACAGTAGCAGGTGGAATCGAGAAGTTGTATATTTGTTTTCTTATGGGAAAGACTTTCACAATTTCACTGTTCATCCACGTCTCTTTTTACGGAGAATCAAGTTTCACATTCTCTTTCAATCAACCGGAATTCTTTTTGTATTGACAATTCTGCTTAAGAATTTTCTATGAAAAAGAATTATTCATATTTGATCATTTAAATATGTTTAAGAACGTATTTTTTTTAGTTTCAAGTTTTCAAGTTTCACATTCTCTTTCAATCAACCGGAATTCTTTTTTATGGACAATTCTGCTTAAGAATTTTCTATGAAAAAGAATTATTCATATTTGATCATTTAAATATTTTTAAGAACGTATTTTTTTAGTTTCCTCAGTATTTTTCGTCTTACGTAATTTTCATAATTTCAGAGGCATCAAAATTTTATATTTTTCAGTGTTAAAGGTTCATTTAAATTGAATATATGTAATAATAATAAAATATGAAATTTGTTTTAAGAATTAAAATCAGTGTTGCTACAAAATCCCAGGTTCAAAATTCCCTGAATTTCTCTGACTTTTGCCTAACCATTTTTTCATTTTCCCTGACTTTTATAAATTTTTCATTTAGATATAGAAAGAACATTTCACCTGGGAGATCAATAATGTTAATGCAAAAAAAAATGTTTCTAAATTTATTTTAAAGTCATTCAGAGACAAATGGTTACGTCAGAAAGTTTTTTACTGAAAAAATAGTAAATATGTATATTTTTAGCTTTTTAATTTAATTTTAATTTTAGATTTTCAACAAAATAGATGTATTTTAAAACTAATAGTTCATTTTTCAAACAAAAAGATCCATTTTCATCCAAGAAGATTAATTTTCTACCAAGAAAGACAAATTTTGAATAAAATACGCGAAGTTTCAACCGAAAAAGATCAATTTTAATTAAAAAATTTGTTTGATACAAAAAATTAATTTTCAGCAAAATAGTTAAATTTCCAACCAAAGAGATGAAAATTCAACCAAAAAGATTGATTCTATACAAAAAAAAAAATAAAAAAAGATTAATTGTGAACGAAAAATGGAATGATTAAATTTTCAGTTGAAGCATTTAATTTTCAACAACAAAAAAAGGAATTCTCAACGAAAAATGTAATAGTTGATATATTAACCAAACAATACGAATTTTCAATCAAAAAAGATATTTCAGTCAATAAATAAAAAAAAAATTTCATCCAAAATGTTGAATTTTCAAAAGTTTCACTTTCAACTGAGTAGTTGAATTTTCCACCAAAAAAGATAAATTCTCAATGAAAAATGTAATAGTTGATATTTCAACTAAAAAATATTTTAAACCGAAAACAGTTGAATCCCACAAAAAAAAAGAATTTTCATTAAAAGAGTTAAATTTTGAACCGAGAAAGATTTTTCAGTTAATAAAGAAGAAATATTTCATCAAAAATGTTGAATTATCAAGCCAAAAATATAAATTTTTTGCCATACATTTGATTTCTCAACCCAAAAATGTAAATTTTTAATAAAACAGTTGAATTTTCAAACAAAAAATGTAAATTTTCTACCAGAATAATTGAATTTTTAATTTAAAAAAAGACCTACTTTGAAAAAAATAAATGAATTTTGAACTAAAAAAGATACATTTTCAAGAAAAACTGGAACAGATACATTTTCAGCTACAAAAATTAAATTTCAACTAAAAATAAACGAAATTCAACACAGTAGTTAAATTTTCAACCTAGGAATTGAACTTTTAACTAAAATGAATTTTGAAACAAGCAGTTGAATTTTTAACCAGAAAAGATTAAATTTTGACCAAAAGAAATTAATTTTCAAATAGAAAAGATTATTTTCAACCAAAAATCGAATAGTTCAGTAAAAAAATTTATTTTTAACCAAAAAAAGAACCAATTTTCTACAAAACAGTAAAATCTTCAGCCAAAACCGATTAGTTTTAATTAAATAGTTGCGATTTTAACCCGAAAAATGAAATGTTGTTCAAGAGAGATGAATGTTCAAAATAAAAAGATGAATTTTCAACAAAATACATGAATTTTCAAATAGAAAAATTATTCTTCAATCAAAAATCTAATAGCAAATTTTGCAGTAAAAAAAATGTATTCTCAACCAAAAAAAGAACAAATTTTCTACAAAACAGTAAAATCTTCAAACAAAACTGATTGCTGTGATTCAAACAGTTGTGTTTTTAACCAAAAAAGATGAAATTTTGATCAAAAATTAATTTTTAACGAAATACTTGGATTTTCAAATAAAAAAGATTATTTTTCAACAAAAAATCGAATAGTTAAATTAACAGTACAAAAATTAATTTTCAACTAAAAATAAACGAAATTCAACAAAGAAGTTAAATTTTCAACCTAAGAATTGAACTTTTAACTAAAATGAATTTTGAACAAACAGTTGAATTTTTATCCCAGAAGATGATTTTTTTTACAAAAAAAAAAGAAACTAGAAAAATAAAAAATAAATTTCCAAAGTAAAAAAATGAATCAACAAAAGAAATTAATCTTTACCCAAAAACAGAACAATTAAATTTTCAATAGAAAATTAACCGTCAAACAATTTAAAAAAATTTTTCAACAAAATAATTAAATTTTCAATCAACCAAATGAATGTTCAACCAAGAAGATTAAATTTTTATCAAATAAGATAAATTTCCCCCAAAAAACAGAATAGGTAAATTTGCAGATGAAGAAATTAATTTTCAACTAGAATAAAAAAAAGACGAATTTTCAACCGGGAACGGATAATTTTTCAACTTAAAATAGAATAATTACACTTGCAGTCAAAAAATAATTTCCAACCAAAAAGATAAATTTTCAACCAAGAAAATTAATTTTCTAACAAAAAAAAACTTCATTTGTAGGAAAATTCATGAATTTCCAACCAAATATTTGAATTTTTAAAGGAATTTTCAACCTAATAGTTGCATTGTTAAGAAAAGAGATGAATTAGTTACAAAGAAGAATCATATTCAACCAAAAAAGAAGAATTAAAAAAAAACACATGAATTTTCAAAGAAATAGTTGATTTTAACCAGAAAAGGCGAATTTTCATCAATACTTGAATCCTGAAATAAAAAAGATTAATTATCAACCAAACAGTTGTTTTTTTAACCAAAACAAAATAATTTTTTAGCAAAAAAGACGAATTTTTAATAAAATACATAAATTTGCAACCAAATAGTTAAATTTTCAACTAAAAGGATGAATTTTCTACCAGAAAGACGAATTTTAAAAAAATTGTTGAACTTTTAACAAAATAATCAAATTAACTTCAACTTCTGTTTATCGAAAATTCCCTGACTCTTTTAGGTTTTCCCTGATATTCCCTGACTTTCTAGAATTCTTAGACCTGATAATAATATAAAAATTACCTTGTAAAAATTACCATTGTAATTGTAAAAATTACAATTGTAATTGTAAACATTACAATTGCAATTATAAAATTACTATTGTAATTGTAAACATTACAATTGTAATTGTAAAAATTACAATCATAATTGTAATTTTAAATAAAATTGGCTTAATCTCAAACGTTCCATTTATTAACTTTGCGATTTTTAATTCAATATTCGTGAAAGTCTTCATCTAAAAATTTTTTAATTTATTATTGTTTAAATTTCAAAATTCGCTTTTTGATTTTTAGGTATCATGTGTCTTTTTGCTGGAATCGTAATTACAGCAATTGATATGATATTCCCACATCAATTTTCCACAATATTAGAAGTCGATTATGATACTCCATATGATAGACATGTTATCATAGAGGAAAGTTTCGATACAAGAAACATCAGAAGAAAATTACCAAAGGTAGAAGATTCCTTTGGCGATCGTTTTATCAGGTCAGATGAACATTTTATTAAATTTATTTAATTCTCATCTTAAGATTTTTATAATACAAATTTTTTATTTTCCAGTCAACTATCATCGAAGTTGAGTCATGAAAAAGAAGAAGATACTCAAGGTGTGATAAATCGTGGCTACGTGTCACATGAGTCTTCTGAAATCAACGAAGAACCGAGTAAAACAAACTGGTCTTATCCATTTCCACCTGCTCAAAGAAGAGCAGTTAGCACGAGTTAACAATTCTTAAATAAAATTATTTTATTTATTAGTTTTTAAATGTGTAAGCAAAAGTGTCAGATATTTGTAAATAGAAAAAAATACATGCCATATGGTTCCCTAATAAAAATATTAAAAATTATTTTCTCATTTCAGAATCACTTTATTTTATTAATAGGTTTCGAAATAATAATTATTATTAGAGAACTTTTATTTTTAATTAAAATTTGATTCCATCTCAAGGCTCGATCTCTCGAACCGAAAAACTTCATTTTCAAATTTTCCTGACTTCTGCCTGATTTTTTCCTGACCAATTTTTTATTTGCCCGGACAATTTATATTCAAGGACCAGCACTTTAATAACTAAATTTTCAACAAAATAGTTGAATTTTTAACAAAATTGTTGAATTTTCACTCTACGTAGATGAATTTTCAACCAAACAGTCAAATTTTCAAACAAAAAAGAGTAAACTTCAACCACAAACATTTGCATTTTTAAACAAATAATTCCATCTGCATACCGAAAAGACGAATTTTTTAGAAGAAATTTGAATTCCCAACTTAAAAAAAAAAAAAAAAAAAAATTTTCAACCAAAAACTTTTCTACAAAATAAAATGTGAATTTAATTAATTTCCAGAGGGACGAATTTTCAATCCATAGAGACGAATTGTCGAATTCGAAAAAAAACAGTCGAATTTTCCAAATAAAAGATGACTTTGATAAAATTGTTGAATTTCCAACCTACAAAGATGAATTAAAAAAAAAATTATCAACCAAATAGTTGCATTTCGAACCAAATAGTTGAAATTGTAAGCCAAGAAGATAATTTTTTTAGGGGAACAAATTGTTGAATTTTCAACAAAATAATTAAATTTTGAACCAAAAAGGTGAATCTTCATCAAAATGCATACATTTTTAACGAAATAGTTGAATTTTCAATAAAAACTACTCATTTTCTACCAAAAAGTTAAATTTTCTACCAAGTGGTTCAATTTTCAGTGAAAAAATTAATTTAAAAAAAAAAAAAAAACGAATTTTCAACAAAGTAGATCAATTTTCAACCATAGAATTGAAAGAAGAAGAGAAAGAGAAGAAAGATTTTTAATTCAAGAGTAAAACAAAATTTTAACCAAATTTTTGGATTTTTTGAGCCAAATAGGTGAATAATCTGCAAAACAGTTGAATTTTCTCCCCGAAAATATCAATATTTAGACAAAACGTTAATTTTCGACCAAGTAGTTGAATTATCAACAAAATAATGAAATTTGAACCAAAAAAGACGAATCTTCATCGAAAAACATAGATTTTTAACCAAATAGTTGAATTTTCAACCAAAGCTACTCATTTTCTACCAAAAAGTTGAATTTTCTACCAAATAGTTCAATTGTCAGTTGAAAAAATTAATTCTCATAAAAAAAAACGAATTTTTAACCAAGTAGTTTAATTTTCAAACAAGGAATTCAAAGAACAAAAGAAAATTAAGATTTTTTATTCAAGAGTGAAACAAAATTTTAACCCAATTGTTGAGTTTTCGAGCCAAATAGGCGAATTCTCTACAAAATAGTTTAATTTTCTACCCAAAAAAATCAATTTCCAACCAAAAAGTTAATTTTTGACCAATTAGTTGAATTTTCTACAAAAATAATAGAATTTTAAGCCAAAAAGATGAATTTTTAGGCCAAAAAAGACGAATTTTCAATCAAAAAGTTAATCTAAAACCAAATAGTTGAATTCTAAACTAAAAACGATATATTTGCATCCAAATTGATTTTAAAAATAAAATAATTTTCAACAGAATACATAAATTTTCAACTAAAAACGATTCATTTCTAACCAAAAATGAAATAGGTTAATTTTCATTTAACAAAATGAATTGCTAACCAAAAAAAAACAAATTTTCAACAAAACAGTTCAATCTCAAACAAATAAAATAAAAAACGAGAAAAATGGGAAGTTTTTTGAAAATATGAGAAAAAAGAAAAATTCAGTTAAAAAATGGGAAAAAGGGAATAGGGAAAAGAGAGTCTGTATTTAACTGTAAGATTCTTCACCTGTAAAATAAAATCACAGTAAAGTTGCATTTTCAACCAAATAGTTGAATTTTCAAGCCCAAAAGAAATTTTTTTGGAAGACAGTTGAATTTTCAATCCGAAAAGTTGAATTATCAACAAAAAGGTGAATTCTTAACAAAAAATGTAATAGTTGTTATTTCAACCGAAATAAAACGAATTTAAAACAAAAACTTTGAAAATTCAACCAGAGTTGAATTGTCAACAAAATAATTATTTTCAAATAATTTTCAAGCCCAAAAGAAAATTTTTTGAAAGACAGTTGAATTTTCAATCCGAAAAGTTGAATTATCAACAAAAAGGTGAATTCTTGACAAAAAAGGTAATAGTTGATATTTCAACCGGAAGAAAACAAATTGAAAAAAAAACTTTGAAAATTCAACCAGAGTTGAATTGTGAACAAAATAATTATTTTAAAATTATTTTCAAGCCAAAAAGACGAATTTCTTAGAAGACAGTTGAATTTTAAATCCAGAAGGACGAAGTTTCTATCCAAAAAGATGAATTCTCGACGAAAAATGTTATTATTAGTTGATATTTTAACTGAAATAAATTTTTCTTTTCTTTTGCAAAACAGTTGAATTCAACCAAGAAAGACGATTTTTCAACAAAACAGTTGGATTTTTTTTTTCAGCCAAAAAATCGTTTTCAACCAAATGGTTGAATTTTACAACAAAACAATATAATTTTCAACCTAAAAGATGAATTTTCAAGCAACCAGTAGAATTATTAAGCCAAAAACACTAATTTTTTATAAAACAGTTGAATTTTCAACCCGAAAATATGAATTTTCTACAAGAAATTAATTTTAAACCAAATAGTTGAATTTTCAACCAAACAGTTCAATCTTCAACCAATAAAATAATTTTTTAACAAAGCAGTTCTACTTTCAACCAAGTGTTGGCATTTTTTTTATCAAAAAAGATGACTTTTTAACAAAATAGTTGAATTTTCGACAAAATTATTAAATTTTTTCCAAATACTAGAATTTTGAACCAAAATAGATAAATTCTGAACTGAAAATGTAATTAGTAGAATTTTCAATTGAAAAGAATTAACTTTCAACCAAAAATAGTTGGATTTCTTTATTGGGTTCTATTAATTCACAGTTCGCATTTTAGCGAAAAAACGTGAAGTGAAGCTTTTTTTTGGACAGGAGTGGATTTAAAAAAACGACCGAACGTACGAACGGAAGTCTCTGTCTCTCTCTTACAAGTATACTTTCTATACCTCTCTGTAATCGCGTCTCTCTTTTGTGCGGCGATTCGCAATTGTTCTGAAGACTCCTCTTTGATATCCCCACTCCTGCCACGCTACACAAACAAAGTCTGTATATGCTGGCTCCCTCTGCACTCTTTTTCTATGGGATATCCCCACTACTCCACCACTAAGCAAGCTCCTTTGCACTCATGCGCGGTCCTTAATGTATTAGTGCACTGTATGTGACGCCAAACGCACGTGAAGTTTCACTTCTGCAGTGTGGCCCCACTACCACCACATTTTTTCTATTTATTTATATTTCTATGAGGAGAAAGTTCATTAATTTTGAGGGCTGTAAAATTTCTTAATATGAAAAGTAGTATAATAAACACATCCTGAAGAAAAGTTTTCAATAGAAAGTACAGTAGTAGGGCAACTTTCTCTACCTGTTCAACAAAATCGGAATTTTTTTTCAGTTTCGAATAGATTTCTTCTGCTTTAAATTTTAAATCCTCTCCTTTGTGTATTTCATTTTCCATTATTCCAAACGACGACTATAAAGTAAAATTCGTATCAGTAAAATTTTATAATTAAATTTATTTAAGAATTTGGTAGTGTAGTTTTTATTCTAAAATATTTCAGCTTCATAGGATTTTTGGGGAAAAAACTATATCTTATTTGCTTTTATTTGCTTTTTATT
Source organism: Andricus curvator (assembly GCA_932195095.1). NCBI lineage: Eukaryota > Metazoa > Arthropoda > Insecta > Hymenoptera > Cynipidae > Andricus > Andricus curvator. Next base: position 60,684 of record CAKNYM010050427.1, read on the forward strand.
TCAATTTATTCACAGGTACTCGTTATATTTGATAAGGCGGCTGATTGTCGTAGGATCAGTATATACAGTAGGAAAAAAGTTTTCAGATGTCAAATGCTTTGATTTATTGCTGATGTCCTTAATAACTTATAAAAGGCTAAATTACACGGCACATCATTCTACTCGAGCTGAATCAAATTCGCAGCGCTCTGTCGTCTCACAAAATTAAATATTATTTAATTATTTAAATATTACTTACAAAAAAATCCTAAGGTCCTGCTCAGACCATAAGTATCATAAATAAGAAATGCTCAATCACACTCATTCTCGCGTCTATTTACAACTTTAAAATGCAGCTTCAAAATAAAATAAAATAATTCTTTAATTTAAAAACTAAGATTTTCTGGTGCCTAGCACTTTAGCCGAAGTTCTCGAAATGATGGATAAAATAAGGCAATCGTCGACCTTTATTCACTTCATCACAGGCGGACATCACGCTTTTTGTTAATGGTCGAGGCCCACAGCTGAAGACTCCGATTTTACTAACCTGAAATTATTTTAAAAAAAATATTAAAACAATTATTCAAAGTAGGCGCCGCGCGCCTACAAAAAAGGGTTTCGTAGCCTATTAAAACGTTAATTAGGTCGTTCAAACCTCTCGCTCCCAAACTTTTCCTCCCCTACTCCTCCTACATTCCCCTACTTCCCCTCCCCTACCCTCACTTCACCATACGTCCCTCCCTGAACAACTTCTTCTTTCACTACTTCCCCTCTATACGCTACCCCAGCTAACACTCCCCTTCCCCTACTACCGTTCCCCTACCCCTACTTCTATTCCCTACCCTCACTTCGCTCTCCCCACTAACACTCATTTCTAATCATTTCCACTACTTTCCCTAATTTAGACTCACTTCTCCGATTAACCCCACTGATTTCCACTACTTCCCCTCCCTCATTACCGCTAACTTCCCGTATTAACCCTCCCATAATTTTCCCTACTTCCCTTCCCCGTACTTCATCATTCGCCCCTCCTTCACCAACTTCTTCCTCCGCTACTTCCCTCTCTCCTCGTGACCCAGATAACACTCCCCTTCGTCTATTTACATTCCCCTACCCCTACTCTAATTCCTCACTACTTCCTCCTCACCCTTATTTTTAATAATTTCCCCTACTTCCTCTCATTTACAATTAACTTTCCTTATTCTCCTCACCAATTTCTTCTACTTCCCCTCCCTCATTACCGCTAACTTCTCGTAGTTACCCTCCCATAATTTCCCGTACTTTCCCTCCCCTAATTTCCTCTACTTTATCTACTGTACCTACTTGCACTCTCAGTTTCCCTCACTTTCCCACCCCTCACTTCCCGTACTCTCATTTCCCATCACTTTCCCTATTTATCCACACCTCATTTCTCCTACTTCCCTACTCTTCATTTCCCTTACTTCCCCCTCAATTCACGCACCCCCTCCCACATTTTCCTCACCTCCCTCCTCAACTAGCCCCTCTATTTCCCTACTTCCTTTCGCGTCATTTTCTTTCATTTCCCCTCACTATCCCTACATACATTCCCATAATTTTTCCTTACTTCCCCTCTTTGGAAAAAAGGACGACGGACGGATACACGAACGAATCTATAAGGGTTTATTTCCGGGCTACGAAACCCTAAAGGGCCCTAAATTAAAATTAAACCCTAAATTAGATTAAATTAATTAATTTATTTTATTATTAATTTAATTAATTAACATTAAAATTAAAACAAAATTAAATCCTACCTAAAAAAAACTTGTGTTTTATATCTTAAATTTGAAAATAAAATATACAAAATACAAATAATCCCTTTCAATAAGAAAAATCATAGAAAACCTTACGCAATTTGAGAAAAATTTTTAATTCTTAAATTAAAATTTAAATTAAATTAAAGTCAAGTTAAAACTTTCAAATTATCTGATAAATTATTGAAAATATTATAAATACTTTACGTTAGTTTTTTTTTGATAAAAATTAGTATTTAAAAAAACAAATTTTAATATAAAGTCATAATGTTTCAAAGAAGGCCTAAGATTTCTGCAAATTTTAGGTTGTGTTCGTTTTTTTCACTGAAAATTAGTATTTTTAACTAAAAATCATCAATATTCTCAATTTTCAACAATTTTAGGTTATGTTAGCGTTTTACATCAGAAATGGGTATTTTCATTGAAAAATAATTAGATTTCAATGATTAAAATTTTTTCGACAATTTACTTCTTTCGGTTTTGTTAGCCTTTTTTTTACCGGAAATTAACCTTTTTAAACAAAAATCATTAGATTTTAAGGGTTCATATTTTTTCAACATTTTAGGTATTTACATAGGTATTTTACATCGAAAATTTATATTTAAAAAAAAAAATAATTAATATTCAAATAATATACAGAATCGTTTAACAATTTGGGATTATGTTAATGATTTTCGTCGGAAATGGGTGTTTTTAATTGAAAAAAATTATATTTTAAAGAAAGTTCACAACTTTTTAAAAATTGCAGATTATATTGTAGAAAATTGTAGAAAATATCATAAATATTTTATGTTTGTGTTTTTAGCTGAAAAATAAAACTTTTTAAGAGGATTTTAATAAAAAATTCATGAAGCTTTGAAGGCTTAAAATTTCTAAAAACTTTAGGTTGTGTTATAGTTTTTTTCACAGGAAATTAGCATTTTTAAATCAAAATCAGCATGAAGATTCCAAATTTTCAACAATTTTAAGTTATGTTAGCTTTTTAGACCGAAAATGGGTATTTTTAAAAACAAATTATCAGTTTCCAAAAATTAAAAATTGTTCAACAATTTACGTTTTTTGGTTTTGTTAGCGTTTTTTTTACTGGAAATTGAACTATTTTTAATAAAAAATCACATAGACTTTAAAGGATCGTCATTTTTGAACCAACCTAGGTTACCTCAGAGGGCTTAGAGTTTTGCAGAAAAAATTAGTATATTTTTATACAAAAACGAATATAATCTAAATTTTAATTAATTTTTCGAATTCTCGACGAAAAATGTATTAGTTGATATTTTAACTGAAATAAATTTTCATTTTATTTTGAAAAACAGTTGATTTCAACCAAGAAAGACGAATTTTCAACAAAACAGTTGGATTTTTTTCAGCAAAAAAATCGTTTTCAACCAAATGGTTGAATTTTACAATAAAATAATATAATTTTCAACCTGAAAGATGAATTTTTATCAAAACAATAGAATTATCAAGCCAAAAAGACGATTTTTTTATAAAAAATTTCTAATTTTTTAATCTAAATCATTTTTTTTTAAATAATAATATTTCAAGCTTGACAATTTCGGAACGTTTTAGTGTTTTTCTTCAAAAAAAGGAAATTAAAAAAAAATTATTAGATTTCAAAGAAGATTCATCATAATTTACAAAATTGAAGTAACCTTGGTTTTTACATTCAAAATTGCTATTTTTAATTGAAAAAAATTACACTTCAAAGAAGATTCAAAACTTTTTAACAATTTCAGGTTATGTTGTAGTTTCACACCGGAAATCAGTATTTTCAGTAAAAAAAATCACCAGATTAAAAAAAGAATAAAACTTTCTGTACACTTCGATATAGATTTCAAAGAAGATTTACAATTTTTGATGAATTTAAGGTAATATGAAATTTTGACCGGAAATCGATTATTTAAACAAAAACCATTTCATTTTCAACCAAAAAATTTCTAACTTTTAAACAAAATTGTTGAATTTTAAACAAAATAATTATAAATTTCAGACCAGACAATATAATTTTTAACTAAAAATATAACAGTAGACTTTTCAACCAAAAAAAACATTAATTCTAAATGAAAAATGTAATGCTCGTAGTTGATACTTCAACAACAAAAAATACTGTAATTTTAAATAAAAAATATTTTTATTCGACCCAAAAAGATGAATTTTGAAGAAAATACATTAGCTTTAAAAGAAGATTTACAATCTTAAACAGTTTTTTGTTATTTTATGTTAGTTTTTTTTTGTCTAAAATTGCTATTGTTAATGAAAAATCATTTGGTTTTAGAAAATATTTACAATATATGAACAATGATAGGGTATGTTAGTGTTTTTCACCGGAAATATTATTTTAAACAAAAATATTATATATGTTAATTCTGAAGTTAAGGTATCAGTTTTCATCAATAATTTACAGCGTAAATGTGCGTGAAATAATAAATTTTAATTTATTTGCAAGTATCGTGTTTTAAGTATTGATTAAAATAAATTATTTTTTTTTACACATAATAGTATTTTTAATTCATGATTATTCATCGTAGGCTTTATTATTATACATTTTATGGAAGTTTCCCCTAATAGATACTGTGAAATACAAACATTTTGTATTAATTTTATATGTCAATTTAAAAACAGCGTGGGAGAAGAAAATAATAATCGCTCTCCTGTTTTTTTTCTGGTTAAATTAAAATATCGATTGAAACTGTACATGTTTCATTTTTAATTTTGTAAATCCAGAATTTTATATAATAAAGGCTTTTAAAATTAAAATACCCTTCATATACTATGAAATTATATAAAAATTACTTCCTCTCCACGCGGAGAATTAATTATAGTCACAATATCAGATATAATTAATCATTCTTAAAAAATTCCAAAATGAAGATTCTTCTAAGAGATTTACTATCCTATTTAGTTATTTACATATTTAATTTTTTTTTTAAATAAAAATATATATTTCGATTTCTACAATTATATTTTTTCAATTATGAAAAAAACTACTCACATAACTATGTTTTTTCTGCACAAATTTCAAGAAGGACGTCATGTCGGGTCGACCAAAGTGATTAATCGCCCTGAGTCCCGTAAATATGCTTTTCTTGGACAGCCTCTGGAAGTGATTCTCGCAAATGTACTGCAACAGAAGTCAGAATTAGAGAATTAACGATTGGATTTATAAGGTGGACTCAAGAAACTCTAGAGTCGCTCGTAAAATAATTCTCGAGTAAAGCTGGAAAATTTATGGCATTAAGAGCTGAGAACGACATTTGCTCGAACGTGTCAGGATTCTCAGGGATCAGTTTCCTTAAAAGGAAATCACGATTTAAAAGAAAGATTCTTTTGAGGAAAAGCGACTCTTCTTTTACAGCAGAGTTAAATTTTAGACCTTAGATTACGAAATAGGATGATTTAAGAATAGCGAAAGAAAAGTTGAATTCCTTTATCAGGTGAAAAGTTATAACAATATCAAAGAAAAATTTGATGTAAAAAAAACCCTTAAAAGATCAAGTACTCAATAATTCCGCAATTTTTTTTTTTAAATGAAAATGGTAAAATACGTGTTTCTTTTGTAAAAAAAAAAAACAAATTTCGTGGGCGGCTGATTCCGTGATGAAGTTGTACTGCCTGCTTGATTTGAAATCGATTGATCGATGGGATTTTTTTTTTTTATTTGTGAAATATATCTTTAATCAATTTTTAAATATGTTTTTGCTAGCAACTCAAGAATATCGCTTAGTAGAAGTTCCAAAAATGAAATCGTTGAGCATAAAACGCTTTAAATTTCTAATATTTCAAGTTTAAATGTTAGGAATTTTGTTTTCAAGCAAATAGTTGAATATTCAACAAAAAAGATTTTATACCAAAATAAATTAATTTTCACCAAAAGAGTTGAGTTTTCAAGCTATGTTTTTTAAAAGTATTTTTAAGTTATGTTTTAGAAAAACGATGACTTGGAAACCCGAAAAAATCAATTCTCAACAAAAAAGGTAATTTTCAATCAATTTTCCACCGAATAGTTGTATTATCAGCAAAATAAAATTTCAATTAAATAGTTGAAGTTTCAATCAAAAGAAAAAAATTGCCAACAAAATAGTTAAATTTTAAATCAAAATTTTGAATTTTCAACCAAGTAATCAAAATTTTGAATTTTCAACCAAGTAATCGAATTTTTAAACAAAAAGCATTAAATGAAAAACTTTATTTTCAACCAAAAGATGAATTCTCAACAAAAAATGTAATAGTTGATATTTCACCCAAAAAATAAACAAATTTTTAACAATAGTAAAATTTACAACAAAGCAGTTTAGCTTTCAACAGATATGAATTTTCAACAAATTAGTAGAGCTTCCAAGCTAAAAAGTCGAATGTTTTAGAAAACCGTTGACTTTGAATAATATGAATAAAAAAAATATGAATTTTCATCAAAAAAATAAATTTTTAACTAAAAAAGATGATTTTTTAATCAAGTAGTTGAACTTTCAAGCAAAAGACTCTAATTTTCAACAAAATAGTAGAATTTTCAACCCAAAAAGAAGAATTTTTCAGAAAACAGATGAATTTTTGACTAGAAAGTCCATTTTAAAACAAGAAAAGTGGATTCTTAATCAAGAAAGATGACTTTTTAACGAAATAGTTGAATTTCCAAAAAAATAGTTAAATTCTCGACAAAGAAGTTGAATTTTTAACTAAATAGTTGAACTTTTAACCTATAAAAAGACGAATGTTTGACAAAATAGTTGAATTTCCAACCAAAAAAGATGAATTTTTAACAAAATAGTTTAATTTTAAACAAAATGATTAAATTTTTAACTAAATATTTTCATTTTTACCCAAATAGTTAAACTTTCAACCTACAAAGATGAATTTTCAAGTAAAAAAGAATAAACTTTAAACAAAAACAGTTGCATCTTCAACCAAGTAGTAGAATTTTCAACCAAAGTAATGAATTATGAACAAAAAAATAATAGTAGACTTTTCAACCAAAAAGAATTAACATTTAGCCAAAAATAGCTGGATTTTTTTATTTGCTCCTATTAATTCAGTTCGCATTTAAGAGAGAAAAAAACGGGGAAAAATAAGGAAAAAGGTTTTTTTTTTAAATAGGAGAAAAAAAAGGAAATCTTTTTTAAACAAAAGGAAAATAGGGGAATAGGGGAGAGAGTTTCAAGTATGCAACCTAAATTTTACTTACCAACATCGTAGTTCTTAAATCGAACTTGTGGAAGAATTGCGTAATAAATATATGAATTTCAAGTACATCAGTGACATCCTTTCTCTCCACATCTCTCAAGACGTCAATGAACCACTCGAAATGTTTGTGAGAGGGGCAAATCCACAAAAAGTATACCTAGAAATTAGAAAAAAAAGATGGAATCCATTTTAAATCAGGTAGAATTTGAATTTTCAAGTTTAAAAAAAAACACTAAAATTTTCTTTAAATCGTTACAACTTTTGATCCAATAAAGATATTTAAGTCTATCTTGACGCTGATGAGGTTTATTTTTTTTCTATTTTTTATGCAGGCCAAATGATTTTTGAGGCCACAAGTTTTTCTTTTTGCTTGAAAAATTGAATTTAACATTTTTTTTCGCGAACGGGGCAAGATATCATAAAAGACTAAGAGGCTTTTTTGAAGAATATTCATGCATTAACAAAGTTTTTTTATCATTTCGTCAAATCGTTTGTTGTTTGTAAAAAAATACAAAAATTAAATTTTTCGAAAAAAATTGTCTTGGCATGGTTCCGCCGACATAAAAGTTATATGATTTCTTGGACATATGAGTACCAAGTTAGCAAAAAAAATTTGAACAAAAAAAGTGAATTTTTTGAAAAAATCGATTTTAATATTGTAAGAATGTTATTGTTTTTTAACCCTTGAAAATTCAAGTACTCAATAATTCCGGAATTTTT
>CAKNYM010050427.1:82129-98778 GCA_932195095.1 Andricus curvator
TTATTCGGGAATTTTACAGTATCGGGAATTTTATTTTTCGGGATTTTTCAGTCGTCCCAGTGCTCTCTTATCTATTTAATATATTTTTTGTAATATTTACCTGTTAATGTTTGGAAAAGCCAATAGGCAATAGTGGGTCGAGCATCACTCGCAAAATTAATTTCGCTCGTAAGACATTGCAAATTAGCAATTGGCTGGGTAGAAACATGATAAAAATTCACAATGTGCCCCACACTGTGTAAAACCGAGAAAAACAGTGCCGTACAAGCAGCAATTTTGTGGAATTGAATATGAGAATCTAGGGGGATGTATTGCTGAATCGAAAATTCTTTTAGTTTTGTCAAAAGATTTCTCGACATTGTAAGTAGAAGAAGACTGTAACAGAAAGACAGGGCAGCTGCTGAGCCTCTCGTTATGGCAATTCCAACCCCCATAATGTGTCTCAAATCTGTGTGTTCTGTCATGAAAGAATAATCTGAAAAAAATTAATTATTTAGATTTTAATTAATTTTTTAATTGAAAATTTACTCTCAAATTAAAAAAGTGTTGACATACGAATAAATCTTTCAACGAAGAGAACAATGGTGACGACATAAAAAATGAAGAGGTAGAATATATTTTGTCGATTCTCCTCGAGAAAAGTTGATATGGCGTCCCATTGTTTTCTCATCCAACTTCTTCTAGCATCGGGTGGAAGTTGGTCCAGATTAAAACTCGTCATTCGAGCCACATTTGTTGAAGTGTCTAGGAAATTTTGTTTTGCTCCTTTACAATCCAATCCAATTGCTACGAAATCTCCTTTATATTCTTTCATCATTAATTTAAAGTCATTGTAGGTCAAATACTCTTTTCTCTCCAGGCCTGCATCCTTTTTAATAAATAAAAGAGATATTAAATATTATCAAATAGCTACGTACGAAGATTAATCAAGTTTTTGAGGGGGAAAAAATTACCCCAGTCAGGGTTCGAACCAATAACTCCCGTATTTCATGAGCGGGTTATCCGACTTCGACATCGATTCCACGACTACGAGAGTTCTTGGTTCGATCCCAGAACGGGATAAAATTTTTTTTCGTTCCCTAAAAACTCTAACGGATCAAAATTATTAATTATTAAATGATAGTTTAATTACTTGAAACATTCCGTCAATTAATTCAGTCACGTGGTCGTCAGATAAACTCGTCGTACGAGCAATTTCGACCAAAGATCTCAGCATTTCTGAAAATTCTTCTTTGTCGATAACCCCGTTGCTGTCTTGGTCACACATATCGAAAATTATCCGCAACTTATCTTCGGTTTTGCCTCTCGAAAATAGTAAAACCGTGTCCAAAAATTCCTGAAAGATTTTATTTTTACTTATTTACATACCACTTTAGAAAATTATTTGTTTCAAAAAAATTACTTACTCTAAAAATGATTTCCTTCAATTTTAATGTGTTTGGAATTAAGGAATTTGGTACCAAAGAAAATAATGTTAAAAATCTTTGTTGATGAAAATCTGATTGACTTTTCATTACTCGAAGCTGTTTTATATCTTAAATTTAAAAATTTGAAAATAGTATGCACATTTGATGTTAGTGTTTGTCGCTGAAAATTAGTAATTTTTGAAAACATTTTTAATAAAAAAATTATGAAGTTTCGAAGGGTTAAATTTTCTAAAATGTTTAGGTTGTGTTAGTTTTTTCACTGGAAATATTATAGAGGATTTTTCTGGGATTTTGAAGATTTCATACGATTTCAAGAATTTTCAGTTTTTAAAGAATTTTAAGGAATTTTAAGAGATTTCAAAATAAATCAGTGGATTTCAAATGGTTTTAAAAGATTTCATGCTATGCAGAAGTATTTTCACTAAGTTTGAAGGATATATTTTTTAATTAAATTAAAATTTTTAACATTTAAAAATTAAGAAATTTTAAACATTTTGAAACCAAAATCATCATTAAGATTCCCGATTTGTAACAATTTTAGGTTATGTTAGAGTTTTACACCGGAAATGGGTATTTTTAATAACAAATTATTAGATTTCAAAGACTGAAAATTTTTCAACAATTCACGTTTTTCGCTTTTGTTAGCGCTTTTTTACCGGAAATTAAACTATTTTGAATCAAAACTCATTAGATTTGAAAGGATCGTAATTGTTTAGCAATTTTAGGTTACTTTGAAGTTTTGCACCAAAAATTGGTATTTTTTAACAAAAACTGAAATCAATAAAATTTACAAGCTTGAAAAATTCCGAAATGTTTTAGTGTTTTTCGTCGAAAATTGAAATTCTTATTAAAAAATCATTGAATTAAAAAAAATTACAATTTAAAATTTAACAATTTTAGGTTATGTTGTAGTTTTATAATGTCGGAATAATTTAAGGTTATGCATGCTAACGTTTTAGCTGGAAATTAGTTATTTTAAACAAAAATCATTTAATTTTCAAACAAAAACGATGATCTTTAAACAAAATTCTTGGATTTTTCACAAAATAATTAAATTTTTAGCCAAATAATGTAATTTTTAACTAAAAAAGATGAATTCTCAATTAAAAATGTAATACATAGTTGATTTTGTAGAAAAAGAGCTGATACCGAAAATCATTCTACTTTCTATTCCCCCCTTTTATAAAATATCAAATGTTATTTAAAATTAAATCAAAATAGCGTAAAACCTTTTTCATCTTACTTTAAATTGAATAATTAATTCAATACGTTTCAAAAGAACATAAGCCGAAAACCAAATTTTTTTTTTAATCTCAACTATACTGAAAATTTTACAAAAAAAGAATCGAATCAATAGAAAAAATAAAAATAAAAATGTACATTCATGGAATATTTAAATAAATTGCTCGTTCCAATTTTGAAAAAAAAAAGTGAGAATATTTATAAATAAGAATGCTTATTGGAGGAATAATAAAATACTAGACTAAAGGAAAATCGGTCAACGAGTGTTTTTTTTTCAATTTTATTGCTGTCCCTTTCTGTTCTAAAGAAACCCTTACCTCGCCATCGCCAAGGCCAAGAGGACTGGCTTTTTTAGCTGCAACATAAACTCTATGGAAAAAAAATGTTTCCTTCCGCTATCCCCTTTTTTATGAGACCCCATAGCGCTGACCAAGCCGACATTTTTCACACAGTTTTCAGTGAACATTGAGTAGTGTTGACGTTAAAATTTGGTTTTTCTCATCTCGAAAAAATAATTTCGTCACTGTGCCAAAGATTTCTCACAAATTCTTATAAGGTTAGTACTAACATCATAACACTACTTTCGAATAAAAACAGAATATAAAAAAAAATAATTTCTCAACATACATCAAAGGATATATATAATCAACTCCCGATATAAGAACGGTTTCAGGCATGACTTGAAGTGCTCTTGATCCTAAATCAGGGGATTCCAAACGTAAAAAGGCAGGGTCGCATGAACCATTTCTGTTGGATTTTGACGCATGACGCAACCTGATGCGACTAATACACTGAGAGTGCTGCCCTCATGCTAATTGTCACGCTTGATTGAGCAAAGACTCTCTCTCGCTCCCGCGGCACCCCTCATCAAGAAACTGCCGAGGAGATCAATTCTCGGAATAGCGTAAATCGGGGGTTCTTATATCGAGAGTTGAGTGTATATGTAATTTTTTTAACAATTTCGAAATTTCTGTACAGAAAAATTAAAAGAAAAATCTTTTCATTAAATATACGTCGCTGAAAATTAAAAAAATTCTCTGTCATTTTTGTTAATTTGATAATTTTACTACAGTGTAAATTATTACTTGGCTGCGTTTTGCTAAGGCAAATATTGATATTTTCACCCAAGCATGTCACAATACAATGCGTTTGAAAAATACTTGAAAAATTATTCTCAACTACAATATTTTTGATCATTTCTATTACAATTAGATTTAAAACGAAAAATTTTCCTTTTAGAGAATAAAATTTCTAATGATAACAGGAAACTCAGTACATTTCAAATTAAAAAAAAAGACGTGCAAATTTTTTGTTTAATATAGTGTTTATGTTTTCATCAAATGTTCTTCGCTAGAAATTTTTTTTTTATAGAATATTAGAATAATTATTTAACTAAAAACTGTGTTTGATTATCTCTTATTTTTACCACAATATGATTTTGGAAGGAAAAAAAATTATTACTTTTACAGAAATAGTACCTAATGATAACGGAAAATTCATTATATATTTGCATTAATTTTTTCACTATAATATTTCAATTTGAAAGCATAATAAAATAATTATGCAACTACAATATTTTTTGAGAAATTTACATTTTTTACTACAGTATGATTTTTTGAAATGATTTTACTTCAATAGAAATAATTTTTAGTGGTAACAGAAAGCTCAGTACGTTTTAATTTCAAAAATAAAAATTAAGCAATTTACAAAAACAACAAATTTGTTGAAGGAAAATTTGTAAACAAGAAATTAAATGAAAAATTATTTAAATGCAATGTTTCTTGCCAATTTTCATTCTTACTACTATGTAAAATTTGTTTCATAAACTTTTCATCAATAGGGGAAGAATTTTTGAATAATTATTTAACTACAATATTTTTTTGATAATTTCGTATTTTTACTACAGAGCGATTTCGAAGAAAATGATATTTTACATTCACAAATATAACTCCTCATACAACAGAAAATATATCACTTAAAGTTATTTCTCTTATGTATAAGAAATTGTTTTTAAGGGTGGGTAAGAAGATTGTTTAAAAAATGAAAAATGAACATTTTTCCAATTAAATATACGTCGCTGAAAAATATTTGAAAAAGAGTTCTTCGACTGCAATGTTTTTTGATAACTTTTAAAAATTGGTTGAAACATTTTTTTAATACATTTTAATTGTTCTTCATCAATTGTACTTACTTAAAAAAATTTTTTAAGAATACTGAAAGATTTATAATTAGTTATTAATAAAATAAAATAAAAATTATATTTGAAATTAAAGAATTTATATAATTTCACGACTAAGTTATTAACCAAAGAATAACACTTTTATAATTTCTAAAAAATTTATTATTTAGGGTCAATATAATCCCCCAGCTATTATTGTGGGCAATAATTAATATTTCGGTGAAAAAATATTTCAATTTTAAATAAAAAATAGTTGAATTCGACCAAAAAAGACCAATTTTGAACAAAATACTTTAGGTTTAAAAGAAGATTTAAAATCTTAAAAATTTTCTTGTTATGTTAATGTTTTTCTTCTAAAATTGCTATTGCTATTACAAAATCATTTGATTTCAAAAAATATTTACAATATTTAAACAATAATAGGGTATGCAATGGATTGTTTATATATTAATTAATCTAATTATTTAATTAATTGTTTAAATTTAGGAACATCATTAATTAATTATGCAACTACAATGTTTTTTGAAAAATTTATATTTTTTACTGCAGTGTGATTTTTTTAAATTAATTAATTAGTTAAATCTATTTTTTTTAAATGTAGTAAAAATATGAATTTTTCAGAACACATTGTAGTTTCATAATTATTTAATTATGACTTTGAATTTAAACAATTAATTATTTAGATTAATTAATATCTAACAATCCGTTGCATACCCTATTATTGTCCTCGTCAAATATCAAAAATATTGAGCTTGCGTTTCTTTCCTATTTTTATTTTAGATAATATAAATACTATGAAATACAAAACTTATGTATTAATATTATATTTTCTTTTAAAAATTGCGTGAGACAACAACAAAAATCGCGCGCGTGGCGCGCTTTTTTTCGAGTAAAAATTAAAAAGAGATGAATGACAAGTGCAAAATAAAAGAAAAAAATTACAATTTCCATTTTGTCCCTTTTGAAAATGGAGGCATTAAAATTGAAGTGTAAATATTAAATAAAAAAGATTTTAAATCTAAAATAAAAATTGTAGGAATAATGAAAAGTAAAATTTCAATTTTAATTCAGTTTCATAGGACTAAAATACTCCTATATGGAAAAAATGGAAATTGAAAAGTATTAAATAAAAAATTAAATAATTGAAAAGTGTCACGCGTGTGAAATATGAAAACTGAAAAATAAAAAGCTTAAATCAAATAATTATTCAAATGAAAAGTTTCCTCTTACCTGGAATGAAATTCGACCATCTCCATCTTTGTCGACGATGCTGAACATTTTTTTCACAAAAACAGCATCGGGCTTCATACCGAGAGCACTTGCAAATTCACTTTTTGAAAGTGAGGTCCTCATAACAGTGACAACTTCACCACCATCACTGTCTTCAGATCTTCTACGTCTTTCCCCTGGCCTCAAACCAAACGTAAGAGCGTAGGCTTCCCGGAAAAACTATTTGAAAAAATAAAACAATAAATTTTATTTGAGCAAAATTTAACTGTACTGTCTGAAAAAAAAATGGAATAGATTAGAATAAAAGACAGATTCCTCAATATTACACTACCGATCGATAGTATCGGACCACTAACCGGGTTACCTATTAAAAAGTATCCTTGAATTTCAAAGGTGATAACGTCGTCCAGAATATAGATAAAAATATATTTTTTGAAACATTGGAAAGCTTATGAAATTCTGCGTTAAATTAGCCCTAGTTTAATTAATTTGGCTCAGTAGGTATTGAATTATCACGGTTCATCAAATAATAACTTTAGTGGTCCGATACTATCCGTTGGTAGTGTAATTTAATTCTAATTTCTTTATACAGATGCAGATACAATCAACATGAGCAAAAGTCTTTGGCTATTCGGAGTAAACTACCGACGGATAGTATCGGACCAACCAGTATCGGATTCAACGTTGAAACTAAAGTACAAAATTCCTCCAAAATCGAAATTTTTATCTTTCTCACGTGATAATTCAATGCCCAGAGAGCCAAATTAATTAAAATATGGCTCATTTAACCCAGAATTTAATAAGCTTTCAAACGGATTAAAAAATATATTTTTATCTATATTCTGGACGGTGTTATGACCTTCCAAAGTCGAGGCTAATTTTTAGTAGGTCACCTGGTTATTGGTTCGATACTATAGGTCGCACAGTGGAGCAAAAAAAGTTTCTATGGAGAAATAATTTTTAGCCTACACTGTTCATTATATTTGGACGTTCATTTTTTGTAATGAAAGCTTTTTAATTTTTTAAAAGATCTGTGTGTTTGGATTTTTGATAGAAGCTTTGGTTAATATTTATTTAACAACAAACTTGACATTTTTTTAATTTGTATTTGGTTCTATACATTTTTTTTAACTTTTTAGAAATACCATTTTTTTAGAATTTTCAGATTTATCAAACAAGGTCTCATATCTGTGCGAAAAATATTTATAAATAATTTTCATTACGAATAATTGAAAATAGACGCTATTTAGAATTTATTTAAACAATTTTGATAAACAGATTCACAGTTTGGATATTTTTCAAAGAATATGTTCAATTTTTATGGAATCAACTAAGAGCGTCTTTCCGATGACTTTTTGCTATGATAATTTGCAAATTCACAATGATTAATAATTATTTAAACAATTTGCATAAACGAATTCAGAGTTTGAGTATTTTTCAACAAATAGGCTCAATTTTTTTACGAAATCAACTAAGAATTACTTTCCGATGATTCTTCGCTATGATAGTTTGAAAATTAATAATTAATAATTATTTGAACAATTTTCATAAACAAATTCAGAGTTTGGCTATTTTGAAATGCATAGGCTTCATTTTTACGGAATCAATCAAAAATGTCTTTTTGATACCTCTGTGCTAAAATACTTTGCAAATTTACAAACGATTTTAACGACTTAAACAATTTTTATAAACAAATTCAGAGTTTGGGTATTTTTCAACGAATAGGCTCAATTCTTTTACGAAATCAACTAAGAATTACTTTCCGATGATTCCTCGCTATGATACTTTTGAAAATTTATAAGAATTACTAATTATGTAAACAATTTTCATAAACAAATTCAGAGTTTGGCTATTTTCAAACCAATAGGCTTAATTTTTTTACGGAATCAATCAAGAATCTCTTTTTGATAACTCCGTGCTAAAATAATTTGCAAATTAACAACAAATTTTAACGACTTAAACAATTTTTATAAACAAATTCAGTATGGGTATTTTTCAACGAATAGGCTCAATTTTTTACGAAATTAACTAAGAATGACTTTCCGATGATTCTTCGTTATAAAACTTTGAAAATTTATAAGAATTACTAATTATTTAAACAATTTTCATAAACAAATTCAGAGTTTGGCTATTTTAAAACCAATAGGCCTAATTTCTTACGAAATCAATCAAGAATGTCTTTTTGATAACTCTGTGCTAAAATACTTTGCAACTTTACAAAAAATTTCAACGACTGAAACAATTTTTATAAACAAATTCAGAGTTTGGGTATTTTTCAACGAATAGGCTCAATTTTTTTACGAAATTAACTAAGAATAACTTTCCGATGATTCTTCGCTATGACACTTTGCAAATTTATAAGAATTACTAATTATGTAAACAATTTTCATAAACAAATTCAGAGTTTGGCTATTTTGAAACCAATAGGCTTAATTTTTCACGGAATCAATCAAGAATGTCTTTTTGATAACTCTGTCCTAAAATACTTTGCTTTACAAACAATTTTAACGACTGAAACAATTTTTATAAACAAATTTAGAGTTTGACTATTTTTCAACGAATAAGCTTAATTTTGTTTAAGGAATCGACTAAGAATTTCTTTCAGATGACTTCTTGCTATGATACTTTTGTTGTTTACAAAAACTTTTTCAATAATTAATAATTATTGTCAATTTGAAAAATATCATAGCGAAAAGTTATCGCAAAGACTTTCGGAGTTGATTGCGTGAAAAAACTGGGCCTATTCGTTAAAAAGTAGAAAAACTCTGAATTTGTTTATGAAAATTGTTTGATAATTATTCATTCTCATAAATTTTCAAAGTATCATAGCAAAGAGTTATCGGAGAGACATTCTAATTCAATTTCGTGAAAAAGTGAGCCTATTTGTTAGAAAAATAGCCAAACTGTGAATTTGTTTATAAAAATTCTTTTAAAGAATGCCAAATAGCATCTATTCGCGATAATTGTAATGAAACATTAATTTCTCTCATATTTTATACTAAAACTCTAGATTTTAATGAGCTAAAGATTGTCAATCCCGAAAAATAACTTTTGTTCATTAATCTTTTTATAACGTAATGATTTTTTTAAAATTATTCTTACGTACTAAAAATTATTCTTAGTAAATTTTAGCACCGATATAAGACCTTGTGTAATAAATCTAAAAATCTGCAACAAATGGTACTTCTGAAAAGTTAAAACAAAAAAATGTCAACTTTGGTGCTAAATATGAAATTAACCAAATTTTTTATCATTAATCCAACTGTACAAATATTTTACAAATTCAAGAAGCTTTCATTCAAAAAAATAATCGTCTAAATTCAATGAATAGTGTAGGCTAAACATGTATTTGTCCATAGAAATTTTGTTTGCTCCACTGTGCGATGGATGGTATCGGACCACTAACCAGGTGACCTATTAAAAATTATATTTTCAAAGTCACAGCTAATTTTTATTAGGTCATCCAGTTACTGGTCCAATACTATCCGTTGGTAGTGTGATTTAATTCTAATTCCTTTATGCAGATCCACACAGAATCAATATACATTAACGACGGATAGTATCGGACCACTAATCGGATGACCTATTGAAAATTAGCCTTGACTTTGAAAGGTGATAACACCGTTCAGAATATAAATAAAAAAATATTTTCAAGAGCCGACTAACGGTTAATGAAATAATAATTTTTTTCTGCGAGGCGCGAGTGCACACAACAATTTTATTTTTGAATTTATCACGTGATAATTCAATACCCATCAAGCCCAATTACTTTAACTACGGCTCATTCAACGCAGAATTTAATAAGCTTTCATATCGTTTAAGGAAATATTTGTATCTATATTCTGGAAGGCGCTACCATCCTTCAAAGTCAAGGCTAATTTTCAACAGGTTACCCGGTCAGTGGTCCGATACTATCCTGATGATGTAGGACATTGGTTAGTGTTATGCTGCTACAGCATTACCTGATAGGTAATAATATCGACAATATAACCCAAATACAAATAGTTAAACTAAAATTAGTGCTTCCTCATGGAGAAAGGTTTGTAGTGACCTAAATTTTCAAATATACTTTTTCGCATTCAGAGATCTGAAAAAATGTTTTCCTTGTTTATATGAGCAAAAGTGTTTGGATATTCAAGATAAACTACCAACGGATAGTATCGGACCAACCAGTATCGGATTCAAGAACAACATTTCTTCAAAATCGTAATTTTATTTTTGTCTTTCTTATTTAATGATTGAATAACCACATATCCAAATCACTTCAACTACGGCTCATTTAAGCCGAATTTAACAAGCTTTCAAATGGATAGAAATAAAAATTTTGTATCTATATTCTGGACAGATCTATCACCTTTCAAAGTCAAGGCTAATTTTTAATAGGTCACCCGGTTAGGGTCCGATACTATCCGTCGGTAGTGTACATTACTTTCTTTCAAAAAATTCCTCAATATAAAATAGTTTATTCCAAGAAAAAAAAACATAGCATGTCTCAATCAATTAGTATCTTTTTTCTAAAGAACGATTCTCTTAAGTTGAGTTAATCTCGGCTCGATACGGATTCAGAAAATCCTACAAATTAATACCAATTAATTTGTGCTAATCGAATGTTGAGCGTTGTTAATCTGGATAAGTGAGTCTAACGACTCATAGTGGACATAAAAGGACAAAGAAGCGCTGCATGCTGACAGATTGAGTAATGGTTGTTTCATTAATTATATGAGCATTGAACAAGTACTGAATAAGATAGTTCATGATAATAGGTGGATGATTGCAAAAGGATTGCTAGCGATAAGAATTAAAACCCAGCAGGATGATCACTGATCAATAATCAATGATCACTGATCAATGATCAATGATCAATGATCAATGACCAATGATCAAAATATCAATGATCGAGCAATTTTTCTGCCTCAGCTCTCTACCTGTTCCAACTTCTTCTGTCGGCGCTCCTTGGTTTCCGCTTTGGCTAGCATTATGTCTCGATTGGTCTGTGTCAACGTAAAGTGCTTCTTATACGAAGATAGGAATGTCTCCAATTTCGCAATGAACTTTCTACGCGAGCTCAGGGAATCCAGTTCAAGGACGAGGTCGTAATCGCGAGGTATTCGCAACAGAACCAGTGCCTTGCGATGACCAGTTTCGCTTTCCTGAAATAATTAATGATCTTTTAGTGATGAGCCACTTTCCAGAGACAAACAACTCGTATGAACGATTTCATCAATGAAATCGGGCAGTCTGAACCTGGTGATCTTACGGAATTGTTTGGGGCTCAAATATATTGTTTTTTTAATTTGTGAAATTTCGGTGAGCCATCCTCAAAATGTCAGGTGGCACTGAAGCTGACCCCCTTCCTATTTTTGATTACGAAATATAAAATTAATTTTATATAATCTTTAGTCGAGCAATTAATAATAAGCTAAAAGTATTTGATACTAGTATGAGAATACTTTTAATTAAATTCTTTAGACATTTTTTTTTCATTCGAGAACATTGATATTATTTAAAGATTAACTTAGAAGGTAGATTGAATTAACAGATTAGGGGCCGTTCATAAACACTTTTCCGATTTTTTAAGGAAGTCTTCTTGTTTGATTGAAAATTCTTTTTTTTTTTTGTAGAAAATTTATCTTCTAGGTTGAAAATTCATTTTTTTCGGTTTGAAACTTCAACTGTTTTGTTAAAAATTGATTTTGCTAATTGAAGATTCATCGAATTTTGTTGACAATTCATATTTTTAGTTCAAAATTCAACTATTTGGTTAAAAATTTGTTTGTTCGTTAAATTTTTTTTGCTTAAATTTGAATTTAATGAATAGGAACCAATGAGAAAGTCTATCTATTCTTGGTTAAAAATTATCTTCTTTGATTGAAAAGTCTACCATTATATTTTCGGTTCGAAATTCATTTCGTTTAGTTAAAAATTCTACTCTTTGGTTAACAATTTTTATTGTTTTGTTGAAAATGCAGCTAATCTGTTAAAAAGACATTTTTTTTGTCAAAAATTTAACTACTTAGTTGAAAGTTGAACTAATTTGTTAAAAATTCATTTATTTGGTTGAAGATTCATCTCAGTAGTTGATAATTTAACTATTTTGCGACAAATTTATTTTTTTTGTTAAAAATTAATTTTCTTCACTGAAAATGTAACTATTCCATTTGTGGTTGAAAATGTAACTATTCCATTTGTGGTTGAAAATTCATGTATTTTGTTTAAAAAATCGTCTTTTTCGGCTAGAAAAATCAACTGTTTGTCAAAAATTCATTTATTTTGTTGAAAATTTATTTATTTTGTTGAATTTTATTTTTTTTTATTTAAAATAAAAATATTATTTTGTTGAAATATGAACTGTTACATGTTTTCGTTGAGAATTCGTTTTTTTGTTGTTGAAAAATTAACAATTTTGTTTAAGTTTGAACTCCTTTTTAAAAAATAATTTTTTTGTTTGAAAATTCATCATTTTAGTTAAAAAATCTTATTTTTGGATAGAAAATTAACTTTTTTGTTGAAAATTGATATTTTTGGTTGGAAATGAAACTACTTTGATGAAAAATTAAACTATTCATTTGAAAATTTAACTAATCTGTTCAAAATTCGTTTTTTTGTGGGTAAAAACGAAGTCTTTTATCTGAAAATGTAGCTATTCCATTCGTGATTGAAAATTGAACTATTCAGTAAAAAATATTCAGTAAAAAATTCAACTATTTTCTTCAAAATTTAACTTTTTTAATTGAATTTCACTGGTTGAAAATTCACTTTTTTTGTGAAAATTTGTTTTTAAACTGAAAATTTAACTATTTCATTTTTGGTTGGAAATATATCTTTTTTAGTTGAAAGTTCAACTGTTTCGTTGAAATTCAATCTTTTTTTATTGAAACTTCTTTTTCATTCATAGAAAATTGATTTTGGTAATTGAAAATTCATCATATTTTGTTGAAAATTTTTTTTTTTTTCTGTAAATTCAACTATTTGAAAAACCTTTTATCTTTTTTAATTCACAAATTAGCTATTTGGTGCAAAATTCTTCTTTATTGGTTGAATTTAACGGTTTTTTTATTTAAAATTGAAATATTTTTCTGTTAAAATATCAACTATTATATTATTCGTTAAGAATTCATCTTTTTTGGTAAAAAATGTAACTATTTTGTTGGAAATTATTCTTTTTTTATTGAAAGTTTATTTTTTTAACTGAAATTAAACTATTCAATTTTTGGTTGAGAACTTAGCTTTTTCAGTTAAAAATTCAACTATTTGGTTAAAAACTTATCTTTTTTAGTTGAAAATTCAACACTTTGGTTAAAAATGTATCTTCTTAGTTGAAAATTAAATCTTTTTGGTTAAAAATTGAACTACTTAGTTGAATGTTGACCTCTTTTGTTGAAAATGCATTTTTTGGCTAAAGATTCATTCCGGTAGTTTCAAATTCATCTCTTTGGTAAAAAATTGAACTATAATGTCGAAAATTAACTTTACTAGTTGAAAACCAAAATTTTTTAACTGAAAAAGTTAAAGTAAAAAATTAAAGTTAATTATTTTTGTTTACATTTTTACTAATATATTTTTGGTTAGGAATTTTTTTTTAAATCTTTGTTTTTTAGTTGAAAATATAATTTTTGTTTGTTTAAAATTCAACCATTTTGTTAGAAAGTCATTCTTTTTAGATTTGAAATTTTGTTGTTGAAAATTGATATTTGCGGGTTAAGCTTACAACTATTTTGATGAACATTCTTTTTTTTTTTAGTTGAATTCAATTTTTTTTCATTATAAATCCAAATCCTTTTTGGATGAAATACCAAATATTAAATTTTTCGTTGAAAATTCATTTTTTTTTGTTTGTTGAAAATTCAACCACTTGATTTAAAGTTCAATTTCTTTGACAGAAATTCGTCTTATTCACTCAAGATTCATAATTTTAGTTTGGAAATTAGTTTTTTTAAATGAAAATTCAACTATTTTATTTTTGGTTAAAAAAATATCTTTTTTATTGAAAATTCAACTATATGGTTGTAAATTAATCTTTTCGGGAAAAAATTAATCTTCTTGGTTAAAAATTCATCTTTTTGGATTATAATTTAACTACTTGGTTGAAAGTTGAACTCCTTTGTTGAAAGTTTTTGTTTTGTTTATGATTCATTATATTAGCTGACAATTCATTGATTTTGTTGAAAATTTCACTATTTCCTTGAAAATTCGTCATTTTAGGTCGCGTTTTTACTGTAAATGGGTATAGATTTAAAAGAAGATTATCCATTTTGAAACAATTTTATTAAAGAGGATTTACAATATTAAACAATTTTTTGAACAATAATAGGGTATGTTAGAATTTTTTTTACCGGAAATCGGTTATTTAAAAAAAAGCTATTTTACTTGAAAAATTGAACACACAGTTTTGAACAACTTTAAGTTATGTTAGGATTTTTCATCGGAAATTGGTATTTTTAAACAAAAATGCAACGGTTTGATTGTCTATATATTATACAAAAATATTATGAAATAATTCTGCAGTTAAAATATCAATTATCGAAAACATTTTCCTTGCTTTTCTTTTTTATTATTTTATAGATAATAAATATTATGAAATACAACAATTTTGTGTTAATATCAATGTTCTATTTTAATTTAACAATTGTATGAGACAAAAAAATCGTTTTGTTTTCTATTCAATTTAAATTTTGAAGTTCTTTTAAGGTTCCAACTTTCAAGACCCAGAGAAAGCAATCTCAGAAGATTTTATGGTATTTTCATGTTTTTCTAGAATTAAATTAGAATTTTTTAAATTTATTCTATCAGGGTCTTCGATCTCTGCTTGATCTTCCAAAAGAGGTATTGTTTTGTTCTTAATGTCTTCTATTCTCAATTTGGAGGAGGAAAACTGGTTTTAAATACAAGTGGATCTTGAGCCAATTCCTTGAATGATTTTCTAATGACTCTAATTTAGGGTACGACGCAAAACGATTTGAATTGTAATTTAAATTTCTGATTGAATCACAAAAAGGAATCTCTTCGAGAACTGTATCGCGTTGAAGAAAAGCCAGAAAAAAATGTTATTTTCTGTTATATGTTATTTTCTTTTATATTATTTGTTTTTATATTATTTATTATTATAAACTCAAATCACGGTATAAATTCCTAGAACTGATGGCCTGCGCAGTTTCGTGATGAGAGGAGCCGCGGGGCCGAAAGAGAGGATGTGCTCAGTCAAGCGTGACAAACAGCTCAACGGTTCATGTTGATGTTTGGATTCCCCCGATTTAGGATCAAGGCCAAGGCAAGCAATGCGCGGAACCAGTCTTATATCGGGAGTTGAGTGTATTTTTATATTATTTTCAGCATTAATAAATAATATTTAGATCCCCAAACTGAAAAACAATTTATATAAAAATTAAAAACCTGAGACTCTTCAATACTGATAGAGTTGACATTGGTGAAGTCCAAGGTCCTGAGATTTTCGCCCTTCCTATCAACAATATGGAGTGCAGCTTCCGGTCCAAATTTCACTTTCACTAATCGTCGATGATTGGCATGCAACCATTCTCTGACGATCATTTTGTCTACATAAAGTCGACCTACGTCCCTTTGTTTTCGAAGCGCTTCCTGAAGAATTTTCAATTTTCTTCTACGCTTATTTTGCAATTTGACTAGACCATATCCTGCAGCGGCGCACACAAATGGTACCAGGCAGAGGAAAATGCAGGCATAAATATACATGAATTCACTTCCCTGAAAAAAATTTCATAATTATGAAATTAGCTTTTTTTTTAAATCAGGGTGACCGCAAAACTTCATTTTCAAAATTCCCTGACTTTTCCCTGATTATTTTTTTTTGCCATCAATACTTAAAGACCAAAATTCTAATCTTGTAACATTCAAAGGAATTCAAAAGAATTCGACGAAATTGATAAGAATTCCAGGTGAATTTTAACGAATTCAAGATAAATTCATAACTCATTTTGAACCCAAAAAGTGACTGAAGATAAAAAATGTTCATTCATAATGTGACTAATATGGAATTCTTATCAATTTCCTCGAATTCTTCTGAATTCTCCTAAATTCAAAAGAATTCGACGAAATTGATCAGAATCCCAGATAAATTTCAACAAATTCAAGAAAAATTCATAAGACTTTAAAAGAATTCAAGTTTAATTCAAAGGAATTGAAATGAATAAAAAAAATTCTGTTGATTTCAGTAAAATTGAAGTGAGTTTATACGAATTTAAAAGAAAGGAGAAGAATTTAACTACATTCATAAAAATTCAAGGTGAATTAACAAAAAATTCAAGTCAAATTTAAAAAAAAATTTAAGGTGAATTTAAAAAAATGCAATTGAAATGAAAACAATTAAGGAACATGACAAAATTCATTAATTTCAGTAAATATGAAATGAGTTTAGAAAAATTAAAAAAGAATTTAAAAGAATTTGATTTGTGCATTCATAATGTGACTAATATGGAATTCTTATTAATTTCCTCGAATTCTTTTGAATTCTTTTAAATTCAAAATAATTAGATGAAATTGATAAGAATACCAGGTGAATTTTAACGAATTCAAGATAAATTCATAAGACTTTAAAA
>CAKNYM010050427.1:144969-168578 GCA_932195095.1 Andricus curvator
CACCCTGATCGGCGACTCACCATTGGTAGTTATTTTGGCTATTGACACGATTTAAATTTTAAAAAAGTTCTCGTAGAATATGTGCTAAGCGACCTGGGGTGCGAAAACATGTGCTAAACGACCTGGGGTGCGAAAACATGTGCTAAACGACCTGGGGTGCGAACCGGTGCACTCGGGTGTCGGCTATTGGCAAACTTAAGATTTTAATTTTCAACGCTGGCTAATATTCTCTATCACTTGCATGTTCTTCAAAATATTCATTTGTGTTTAGCGCGTCCTAAGCATCGAAGACGGACACGAGGAAGGCTTTAACCATGCTACCATTCAGCCGTGACCCATGCTTTAGCCAGATATTTCCAAGTGTATTGCCATGCGTGAGCCATGCTTTAGCCAGATATTTCCAAGTTTATTGCCATGCGTGAGCCATGCAAACTTTTTTCACGCGGGTAAATTCTTCGAAATCCATTATGAAATTACATGAAATCTGATGATACTTTCTGAAAACCTGAAAAATTTATTAAAATACCTTCAGAGCTCTTAAAATGTCAAAAAGTCATTGAAATCTTCGAAAATCTTATAAAATCCCTTAGAATCCTTTAAAACATCCTATAACCTTACAGGTCCTGTAAAATTCTTCCATATCTTCCGAAATTCTAGGAATTTCTTCAAAACGGCATGCAAATTTTTAAAATCCCTTAAAATTTTTTAAATCTCTTGAAAATGCATTGGAATCTTCTAAATACCCTAAAATATTTCAAAGTCTTTGAAATCCCTTCAAACTATTGAAATAAATAAAAAATTTCTGGGAATCTTTCAAAATTTCTTCAAATATTTAAAATCTTTTAATATCTTTTGAAATCCCTTAAAACTTTTTAAAGCCCTTAAAACGCTCTGAAATTTTTTACAATACCCTTAAATATTGTATTTGAAAAAATAACTTAAAATATTTCAAATACTTTGATCATTTTATCAATTGATCCTCAGGATCAAGTAAACAGAAATTTAAAAAAAATTAATGCATCGAATTAAGTAGAATTGAGTAAATTTAGAAGAATTCTAGAAAATTCAAAAGAATTAAAAGAATTCAGGATAAATTAATAAGAATTCAGGATGAATTCCAAAAAATAATTTCAAATCTCTTCAAATCTTTGAAACCCTACGAAATACCGCACTTCTCGTGAGTAAATTCTTTAAAATCCACTAAAATATTTTAAAATCTCGTAACATTCTATGAAATCTGATGATATTTCCTGAAATACTGGAAAATTTATTAATATACCTTGAGAGCTTTAAAAACCCCTTACAATAATTGAAAACGTCGGAAACCTTATAAAATACGAAGAAATCTTTTAAAATATCTTAAAATTTTACAGGTCCTGTAAAATCGTTCCATTTCTTCCGAAATTTGAGAAAATTCTTTATCCTAAAATATTTCAAGCGCTTTGAAATCCCTTCAAATTAATAATAATAGTAAATTCCTTGGAATCTTTTTAAATCCCCTAAAATATTTAAAATTCTTAGAAATCTTTTGAAATCCCTTTAAACTTTTTAAAGATCTTGAAAATTCCTTAGAATTTTTAAAAATATCTTAAAATCTTAAAAATACCTTCAGGTTATTGAAATCTATACAAAATTTTTCGGAATCTTTAAAAATATCCTGAAATATTTTCAACTAATTCAAGAAAATTCAGAAATAGGTATAGAATAGATATATATCTATTGAATAGTGATTAGCCCATGAGTTATTTATTCAAAGAAAAGTGACTTTGTGACTTTTTCTTACGAAGTGACTATAGTGGCTTTATCTTAAAAAAAATGATTAAAAAGCATTATGCAATATGAGCATTTTGTGGTGTTTGTCCAAATTTTATCGTTGAATTCTTGTTTTATTTTCAGGAATTCTATACATTAAAAATAGTAATTATTAAATTTATTCTAATAAATAAGTTATACTTGTAAATAAAATGAGTAACGATCTCAAGAGCTGACTACCAAACAATGAAGATTCAATATTCTTGATCGAATACACCAGTTTTCAATTGCATTAGTTTTTAATGTAACCTAAGTATCAATTATCCTGCGAAAAGGAAATAAGTGATGGTTGCATTGAAGCAGTAAAATTCTTACTGGCCTCATCGAAGGCGTGGGAGTGGGTTCACGTACTTTCATAATATTCTATTATATAGTACGAGATCACGGTGTGAAAATCCAGCTTACAAATACAAGAATACACGTATAGTATTATGTGCTTATGGTTGTTGTATAATTTATTATCAAGTTGGCTTACTTAATTCTACCTTGGTTTTTGCATTTTACAAGAAGTTACGATTGCTCGATACTCATCCAAATTTACACTTACCAATATATGTGATATAAGAGTGCAATCGAAATGTTCAGTAAATGGGTCAAAGACAGAATACATGACGTATAATGTAAATGAGTAATTACTCTATTTTTCATCATTTATTTGTAACAAAGTCGCTGCAAAGTGATGCAAATTTTCATGAAAATTCCTTGAAACGTCCGGCAAAATGTTAGAATTTAATAAAATCAACACTTTCAATTTAGAAGGGTATAACATTAATAGGATAGATAATTTATGAAGAATTTATTCAGTGAAATTTTTATAAACTTTAAACGTCCGGCTTTTTGATTGAAAATTCATTTTTTTGGTTGAAAATTCAACTTTTGTTAAAAATTCATTTTTCTAATTGAAGATTCATAATTTTTTGTTAAAAATTCATCTCCTTGGGTAAAAATATAATCATATTGTTAAAATTTTTTTTTATTCAACATTAACTTTTTTCATTATAATCGCTGGTGGATTGTATTGACCCTCAAAAATGAAATTGTGTAGAAATTGTTGATGTAAGTTGTTGGCTTTAGGGTCAGGTGAATTGAAACGAATTAAGTTGTTTCAAACGTTTCGGCACACAATGGTGACAATAACTATTGATAAATATTGCAGTATTATTAAAACATGGTTTTTTTTATCGAAGTAAAATTGATGAAAAAAACAATGACAATGTAGTAGAAACATTTTTTTTCCAAAAATCTTTACAACAAAATTTTTTCCAAATGTTGTCAGAAAACATTGCAATCGAAAAATTACTTTTAAACCGTTTTTTTCCAGTGGCGTATATTCAATTTAAAAAAATTTTCAATTTTATTTTATTTCTATCTGTTTGTATGAAAAATAGCCTTCAACACCATTTTTTGTGTAAGAGAGAAATAATGTTAAGTAAATAATTCATATGTTATCATGAGGAATTATGTCTGAGAGAGTGAAATTTTGTTCCCTTGTTAATGTCACATTAGTATGAATACGAAATTGTAAAAAACTTTGTAGTTGAATAATTATTCAAATATTCTTTAAACAAATATTCATTTTCTTAACGACGAAAAATTGATGACAACATTTTTTAAACACAGTAAAAAGAATAACAATTTTCAAGCAACATTGCATTATAACAATGATTCATTTAAACATTTTTTTCTCCTCAATTTCTTGCATACAAATTTTCATTTGAAAATTTTTTTATGTTTCTGGAAATTTTTCAATTTTAATTTTGAAAATTTTTTTTTTTCAAATTTGAAATGCACTTTGTTTTATGTTACCATTGAAAATTATTTCTGTGACAGTAGAATTATTGAAGCCAACAACTTACATCAACAATTTCTACACAATTAACTTTTTTAACTGAAAATTTGACTATACCATTTTTGGTTGAAATTTAATTTTTTTTTAATTTGGAAATCAAACCATTTGATTGAAAAATTAAACTATTTGGTTAAAAGTCATATTTTCGGGTTGAAAATTCGTCTTTTTCGGTTGAATTCAGTTATTTTTAAATTAAAATAAATATATTTTTTGGTGTAAATATCAATTATTACATTTTTTGACGAGACTATCTTTTTTGGTTGAAAATTCAACTTTTTGGTTGAAAATTTAACTACTTGGTTGGCAGTTGAACTCCTTTATTCAAATTTTTTTTTTTGCTGATGACTCATTATTTTATATACAAATTCATCTTTTTCGCTGAAAATTTAACTATTTTGTTAAAAAGTCGTTTTCTTTTGGTTGAAAATTAATTTTTCAACTGAAAATATAACTATTCTAATTAAAGATTTATCAATTTGGTTTCAAATTCATCTCTTTGACTGTAATTTCAACTATTTTGTTGAAAATAATATTTTCAACTGAAAATTGAACTATTTTATTTTTTGTTAAAAATTATCTTTCTTAGTTAAAAATTCGTTAATTTTGTTTGAAATTTTTTTTTTTTCTGTTGAAAATTCAACTATTTTGTTGAAAATTGGTCTTTTTTAGTTAAATATTTAACTATTTGGTTAAAACATGAACTCCTTTGTTAAATGTTTATTTTTATTGTTGAAAGTCTAACTATTTTTCTGCAAACTCGTGTTTTTTTTAATTAATTTTTTTAACTGTAAATTTAACATCCCCATTTATGGCCAAAAATGTATCTTTTTGAGTTGAAAATTTAACTATTTAATTCCAAATTTGTCTTTTTTCTGTCGAAAATTCATCATCTTTTTGGTTGAGAATTAAACTTTTGTTATAAATTCATTTTTTAAATAAATTCATTTTAATGAAAAGTTCATCTCTTTCGCTGAAAATTTAACTATTTTGTTGAAAAGTCGTTTTCTTGGTTAAAAGTCAATTTTTTTATCTGAAAATTTAACTATTCTAGTTAAAGATTCATCATTTCAGTTGAAAATTCATCTTTTTGTTCAAGAATAAAACTAGTCGGTTGAAAATTAAACTCTTTTGTTAAAAATTCATCTTTTTGGTTTAAAATTCATCTATTCCAGTTGAAGATTCATAATTTTAGTTGAAAATTCATCAGTTTGGTTGAAAATTAATTTTTTAAACTGAAAATTTATCTATTCTATTTTTGGTTGAAAATTGATATTTTTTAGTACAAAATTTAACTATTTTTTGAAGATTTGTCTTTTCTAGTTGAAAATTCAACTATGTGATTGGAAAATTAAACTACTTGGTTGACAGTTGAACTCCTTTCTTAAAAATTCATTTTTGTGGTAGAAAATGTAACTATTTTTTTGCAAACTCGTTTCTTCGGTTGAAAATTCATCATCTTGACTGAAAATTCATCTCTCTGGTTGAAAATTCAACTTTTATTAAAATTCATATTTTTGGTTGAAGACTTATAATTTTAGTTGAAAAATTAACTTTTGTTAAAAAAAAATTTTTTAGTTGTAGATTTATAATCTTATTCAAAAATAATCTCTGATTCAAATTATAACTATTTTGTTAAAAATTTATCTTTTTCAGTTTAAAATTAAACTATTTGGTTAAAAATTAAACTACTTGGTTGAAATTTGAACTCCTTTGTTAAAAATTGATTTTTATGGTTGAAAATCTATTTTTTTGCAAACTCGTTTCTTCTTTGTCGGAAATTAATTCTTTAACTGAAAGTTTAACTTCTCCATTTTTGATCAAAAAAGTATCTGTTTTAGTTGAAAATTCAACTATTTGATTGAAAAAACGTCTTTTTTGGTAGAAACTTCATCTCCTGGATTGAAAATTTATCTTTTTGGTTAAAAATTTAACTTTTGTCACAAAAAATTTTTTTGGTTGAAGATTTATAATTTGAGCTGAAAATTTAACTTCTGTTACAAAATTTTTTTTGGTTGAAGATTCATCATTTTAGTTGAAAATGTATCTCTCTGGTTAAAAAGTTTTCAACTCTTTTTGAAATTTACTCTCACAAATATATGACACAAAACTGCAATCGAAATGTTCAGTAAATGGGTCAAAGACAGAATAAATAACATATAATGTAAATGAGTAATAAATATATTTTTCATACTTTATTTGTAACAAAGTGTCCGCAAAGTGATGCAAATTTTCATAAAAATTCCTTGAAACGTCCGGCAAAATGCTAGAATTGAATAAAATCAATACTTTCCATTTAGAAGGGTATTTACATTAATAGGTCAGATAATTTATGAAGAATTTGTTTTGTGGAATTTTTTAAATATTATTATTTTTTATTTCAACACTAGAGTGTCCTTAAATAAGGAAATTTCAAAACATGTTTTTTTCCTTAATTAAACATTTTAAAGGTTAAGTAGCTATTATTAACTTGATGGACTATGAGATAATAAATATTCAAAATTTAAGGTCTGATAAAGCAAACTAATACTTATTCAAGTATTTCCAAATATTTTGACAAGAAAAAAAAGTTTGACTTTTTCACAAGTCTGGAGATTTAATGTTTAGGTCAAATAGAAATTTGAAATACTTTCGAATTTATTTTTTTGATAAAAGATCAAAGAGTACTTAATAAGCAACGAGTTTTAAAATCGACAGATAACTTGAAAAAATCGATAAACTTAATTTTTGGCATTTTGCTTTTTTCGATTGTATTAAAATTAAAAAAAGTGAAATCTCATAAAATCGACTGAAATCTTTTCAAATCCTTCGAAATCTTCTCGGAAATCTTTACAACTGAAAATCTCTAAAAGTTTCTTGAAATTTGTTTAAATCAATCTAAAATATTAATTTTTAACCATTTTTTCATATAAAAAAATTGTATTTTTTAAAACCTTTACCACTTTTATTTCAAGAAATTTTTGTTTATAAAAAATTCTCATTTTTCTTTATTTAATTGCAAATTTATATTTTGGTTATTATTATTCTTATATGAGATAAATCGAAAATATATAAATAAAGTATAATAAGAATAAAATAAATTTTCAAACATAAAGAAATAATGAAATAAAATTATATAAAAATAGAATATAAATAAAAGACATTTCTCATTATTATTATTATTACCATATTTTTGTAATTAGAGTAATGAGTGATGTTTTTTAATAAAAAATTATATAAGGAATTTTTTTCATGCGAAAAAATGGTTTAAAATGATTACCTTGATTTAAATAAATATAATAGTCAATTGCAATTAAAACAAAATTAGAACAAAAAAAGTTGACAAAAAATGCCAGCAGCAGGAATCGAGCCCGGACTTGCCAATTAAAGACTCGGTAATAGTTTTTTTTAACTAGTTACTTTTTTTGGTGACGATTATGGTACCGAAGTTACTTTTTTAAATAATTAGCGATTTAGTAACAAGTTATTTTTTTCAGTAACAACAACTTTAAAAATCGTTAGTTTTTTAGTTACTTTTGAAATATAGTTCACAAGTCTTTTTTACAATAATCAATTTTATTGCTTTTGCTACTATTTTTCCATTTTTACTATTCAAATAATGGCTAAAAAAGTCACTTAAATTGACCGAAAGTGACTAATGTGCATTATTAATGTGCCTAATGTTCTTTTGAATAAAAGAGAATTAGATGTCAACAGCCATACCACGCTGAAAAAACCAGTTCTCGTCAGATCACTGAAGTTAAGCAGCGTTGGGCGCGGTTAGCACTTGGATGGGTGACCATTCGAGAAAACTGAGTGCTGTTGGCACATCGTGGGTGTGGTGAGCCCACACTTGTAGTTATTTACTACAAGTTATCAACCTAGAAACACTACCCGAATCGGGTAGTGTCACGCCTACCCCGAAAGGGAAATGGCTTAATGGTATACATAGATAAAATCGATAAGAATTCCAAGTGAATTTGAACCAATTTAGGATATATACAAAAAATTAAAAAAAAACAATGAATTAAATATAATTCGAGTGAATTTAGAGGAATTTAAGGGAAATGAGAAGAATTCTATAAAATTCATAAAACTTCAAGGTGAATTCAAAAAAAATTCAACTAAATTGAAGACAAATTCTAAAAGACTAAAATGTTCAAATGATTTTACTAAAATTAGCTTAAATTTGGAAAAATTTAAGCGTATTCAAAAGAATCTGATGAAATTCCTAAAAAAGATTAAAAAATGTAATCCATTTACTTGAGTAGAATTGAGTGAATTCATAAGAATTCAAGTGAATTCAAAAGAATTCAAGTGAATTCAAAAGAATTCAAGTGAATTCAACAAAATTCAGCGAAAATTAAAAATATGAAGAGAATTCCATAGAATTGAAAAAATTCAGGTATTCCGGGTGAATTCCAAATAATTTCAAATGAGGCAAACAAAATTTTCAAAAATCAAAAAATATTCTACTGATTTCAGTAAAATTGGACAAATTCAACAGAGTTTAAGTTAATTTAAAAAAAAGGTCATGGAATAAAAATTAACAAAAAAAATTCAATACAATTCGATTGAATTTAGAGAAACTTAAGGGAAATGAGAAAAATTCGTTGAAATTCTTGAAAAATCAAGGTGAATTAAAACAAATTCAAGTGGATAAAAAACAATTCAAAAATTTAAAAAAATTTCATTGAGTTCATTAAATTTTAAATAAACTGAAAAAAATATTCGGAGGGATTAAAAAAAATTCAACAGAATTCAAGATAAATTAAAAAGAATTAGGGTGAATTCCAAATGAATGGAAAAAATTCCATAACTATACCATTAAGCTATTAAGCGTGACACTACCCGATTCGGGTAGTGTTTCTAGGTGGATAGTTTCTTGTAGTAAATAACTACAAGTGTGGGCTCACCACACCCACGGCCGCCAACAGCAACGCAGTAGTATCAGACGGTCACCCATCCAAGTACTAACCGCGCCCAACACTGCTTAACTTCAGTGATCTAACGGGAACTGGTGTTTCCAGCGTGGTATGGCCGTTGCCATAAATCCGAAATATTCCATTGATTTCAGTAAAAATGGAGTTAATGTAGTTAGTAGAATTCAAGGAAGTTCACGGAATTTGATGAAATTCATAAGAAATCAAGATAAACCAAAAATAATTTAAGTGAATAAACAAAATTTTTTAGATCCAACAAAATTTATTGAATTTAAATAAATTGGAGTGAATAGAATTATTGTATAAGAATCAGAAAAAATCAATAAGAATTCAAGGTGAATTTGAAAGTCTTTATGGTGAATTAAACAAATTTTAAATCCGAAACAACATCGAATTCGGTGGATTTAAATGGAATTTCAAAGAATTCGGAGTGAATCCTTGGATACTCTGTTTTAATTTTTTGAATATCTTTTTATTTAAAAAAGTGACCATAGTGACTTTATCTTAAAAAAGTGACTAAAAAGTTATATCAGTAAAAAAGTTACTGTGTGGCAGCCCAAATTGAACTATACCATTTTTTGTTAAAAATTATTTTTTTCTAGTTGAAAATCCAAATATTTTGTTGAAAAATTATCTTTTTTATGGCTGAAAATTAAAAAATATGGTTGAAAATTCGTCTTTTTTCGTTCAATTTGATTGTTTTTGATATAAAACAAAACTCTTTTTTGGTTTAAATATTAACTATTACATTTTTCGTTTAAAATTCACCTTTTTTGGTTGAAAATTAAGCAATTTGGTTGAAAGTTAAATTTGTTGTTAAAAATTAATGTTATGGTTGAAAATTGAACTATTATGTTGAAAATTATTATTTTATTTTTAAATTAATTTTTGAACTGAATATTTAAATATTTCGTGAAAAAATCGAATTTTTTTGTTGAAAATTAAATGTTTAAAACTGGAAAAAAATCATTCTAGTAGAAGGTCCATTCTTTTATTTAAAAATTCATCTCTTTGGCTATAAATTCATCTATTTAATTCGATTTTTTTTCTTTCTTGACTAAAAAATTTTGTTGGGTTAAAAATTCAACTATTTTGTTGAAAATTCATCCTTTGGTTTAAAAATAGTGACTTTATCTTAAAAAAGTGAATAAAAAGTTATATAAGAAAAAAGTTACTTAAAGTGACTTGAATGACGATATGGCAGCCCTGAACACAGACAGAAATAAACGTTAATTATTGTCCTTAGTATATATTTCTAAAATACAACAGTAACTAATAAAGTGACAATAGTTACTTTTTTTGAAAAAGCATCTCATAAAAGTTACATTTTTGAACGGTAAAAATTGAGAATTTTTTAAAAATTAAAGTTTTTTTTTTAAATAATTTTTTTTTATAACATAAAAAATTGTGGACTCTCACAAAGAGCCCGGTGCCCGGGACCGAGTTCTCACTAAGCGCCCACTTAGTTAAGACACGCATCAAATGCCACGCTCAACGCGCCTAGCGAATTTAGAGGTAATGGAAGGGAGAGGCACTTGGTGAGAAAAGGCACTTGATGAGAAAAGGCACTTGGTGAGAAAAGGTACTTTGTGAAAAAGGCGCTTTGTGAGAGTCTAGTGTTTTTTTTCGTGATCCAACGGTAACAATAACAAGTTTCTTTTAAAAAGTAACTTAAGTATAACAAAAGTAAACCAAAATTTATAAGATATCGGAATAAAAATGGAAAAAGTACTCACAGTGGAATCCCACCAGGTGCCACAGAGTCTGACAGCCGGCTGCCCCGTTTGAGTCATTCTGTAATTGCACTTCTCATCTCGACGATAAATTCCAGGAGGAATCAAGGTGTGACCAAATCGAAAAGCTGCACTTTGAAAAATGTGACTGATCCCGGGATGCAAATCCGGTTTGTGTCCTGTATAGGGAGGTAGCTTCTCGCCCAACAATGTTGGCAGGTACTCATACATAATTATATTCTGCAATGAGAATACAAGAAGAAACACATTGAAATTGGTGTCACTGATTCAGTCTCTCGTTAGACAGCCTACCAACGTATACTGATCATTATCCTACCGCAAATCATAGACTACGACCTCCATTCTTACGACTCTTCTTCTTCTTTTTCTT
This sequence comes from Andricus curvator, assembly GCA_932195095.1. Classification (NCBI taxonomy): domain Eukaryota; kingdom Metazoa; phylum Arthropoda; class Insecta; order Hymenoptera; family Cynipidae; genus Andricus; species Andricus curvator. The sequence goes on from CAKNYM010050427.1 coordinate 155,674, forward strand.
GTTTTCATTTTTCTTCTTTATATTATGTCAAGATTGTCAAGAAGGCATTAAAAACAAAGTAAAAAATTGAAAGAAAAAGATTTGAAAAACTTTTAAAAAATAGTTATGGAAGAAGGATCTTCTGAGATAGGCCAAGGCGTTGAAGTAAACTTGAAACTAATTGTAACAGATCTATAAACTTTTATTTCTTCCGAGTCATTAGTCACGTAAGAGTTAGAGGGTTTGCTTTTATTTCTGGTCGTTATTGTTATATATTGCTAGTTTTTTTCTTTCTTAAATGACCAGCTTATAAAAAATTAACGTTTTTAATGAAATGCGGAAGAAATTATACAGGAATTCTCAGTTTCTTTAAAACTACAGTTTCGTGTAATAACTTAGTTTCTAATTTTAGGCTCGATTTATATTCAGTAAGGGCCCGTTCAAAAACTACGTCACTCTTTTAAATTAATAAAACAATTTCTTTCGATGAAAATATTTTTAAATAAATAACTATATTTGAAGATTATTTTTTTTCAAGTGGAAAACAATACAGTTGTATAGAATATTTTTCCCGAAGAAATAAGCCATAACTTATTATAATTCATCCATTTTTAAAAAATTGGTAAGAAGCTAGAGTAAAAAAAATCAATTACAAGAAATATTATTCAAAGAATTATTTTTCGTAAGTTTTATACTTTTTTAATAAAAAATAATGTTTTTCTTGCAAAAGACACGGCTGATAATATAATTTCAATTCTTAAAATCATAGACAAAATTTTTTTCCAGAGGTCTAATTTTTGGTATGACAACTACCTTAATTGAAAAGTCTACAATTATATATTTGTTTCAGAATTCATCCCTTCTGTTAAAAAATTCTATTATTTGGTTGAAGATTTAACTTTTTTTTTTACCTTTTTGCCTAAAAATTGAACAATTTTGTTTAGCTTTTTTTCTCTTTTTTATTTTTTGTTCAAAAATAATCGGTTTTTGCTGAGGATTCAACTATTTTGTTAAAAATTTGTCTTCTTTCTTTCAAATCAACTGTTTTCGATTTAAGATGAAAATATTTGATTAAAGATTCATCATTTTAGTAGAAAATTCATATCTTTGGTTGACAATTTAACTATTTGTTGTTTTTTCGCTTTTTTGGTTAAAAAGTCATTTTTTTTAACTAAAAATTTAACTATTCCATTTTTCGTGGAAAATGGATCGTTTTATTTTGAAATTCTCACTTACTTTTTTTTTGCTGGATATTATTTGTGTTTTAACTGAAACTTTTAACTATTCCATTTTTTGAAAGAATACTTACCTCTTTTATTTGAAAATACAACTGTTTGGTTGAATATTAATCTTCTTTGGTTGAGGATTCAACTATTTTCTTGAAATTCGTCTTTTTTGGTTGAATTTAACTATCTTTTATTTAAAACTAAAATCTTCTTCGTTAAAATATTTACTATTCCAATATTTGCTGAAAATTAATATTTTTTGATAGAAAATTAAACCACTTAGTTGAAAGTTGAACCAATTAAAAAAAATTATGTATTCGTTATTCATTTGATTCATCATTTTACTTCAAAATTCATTTCTTTTGTTCAAAATTCGTTTTTTTGTTGTCGAAAATTAATTTGTTTTTTACTGAAAATTTAATTATTCTAGTGGGATTTTCAAAATTTTCGTTGAAAATTCAGCTCTTCGGTTGAAAGTTTAAATATTTTGTTAAAAATTGCTATTTTTTATTAAAAATTCAACTACTTGAGTAAAAGTTGAACTACTTTGTTGAATTTTTTTTTTTGGTTGCAGATTCATCTCTTTGGTTGAAAATTTAACTATCTTGTTGAAAATTCGTTTTTGTTAAAAATATAACTTTTTTAGTTGAAAATTCATCTTTAAATTTTGTCTCTTTTTTAAGGCAACTGTTCATTTGAAAATTAACTTTTTTGTTGAAAATTTATATCTTGGATTGTAAATCGTCTTTTTGGGTTTGAAATTCATCTCTTTTGGTAGAAATGTCATCTGTTTCCTTTTTTTTCAACTGAAATTCAATTTAATTTCAATTCAATTGTAATTCAATTCAATTTCAGTTCAATTCAATTTCAAAATTTTTTTAAACTAATAGATTTTTTGTTGAGAATTCGCCTTTGTACGTTGAAAATTCTACTATGTGGTTCAAAATTTAACTATTTTGTTAAAAATGTAATTATTTGGTTGGAATATCAATTATTACATTTTTTGTGGAGAATTCATCTTTTGTTAATTTTCTGATGTTAAACATAGCGATCTTTTTTTTTTTTTACATTCTCATTCTAATGAGAAGGTATTGGTTTTATGTAAAATTTGACATAGTCGGTTTTCATCAAATGTCCACGTTTTGAGACCTCCTGAGTCAGAAAAAACGATTTTTACGAAGGTGTCTGTCTGTCTGTAGTCTGTAGTCTGTCTGTCTGTCTGTCTGTCTGTCTGTCTGTCTGTCTGTCTGTAGCCACGATAACTTTCGAAAAAATGATCAGATTTGATTGAGCTTTGGCACACTTTTTTATGGCCGAAAAATAGAGAACGAGTTCGTTAACCAGCTATTTTGGATGAAAATCCAAAAAGTGAGCACATTTTGAAAATTTTTGAGACCACTTTTTTGGAAGATTTGAAAATTCTATGTACGGTTATTAGTAGTACGCAAAATGACGAACAAAATATTCTTATGACTTTTCGTGATAAAAAAAAAATTACTGGAGTTATAGCATTTTCAAAATTCCAAAAAACAAACGAAAATGAACATTTTAAGCCGAAAAACGCACGATATGAAAAAAAGTCAAGAGGAGAAAAACGTTGATTCCTGAACACCCTATAATATTTTCATGACAACTTTTTGAATTTTTCGAAAAATAAAAAATTCAAATTTTGATCGCACAAAAAATTAATGAAAAATCAAAAAAGCCATTTTGCTGTAAAACTATGCAAGATACCAGAAAAGATCATCTCACCAAAATTGTGCACCTAAAAAAGATCTACAAATTTCTTATCATTCACTTTTTGATATGACGCGTAGTTTTTGTTTTATTCGTAAAAAACAGAATTGAAAATAGAAAAATCAAATTTTCAGACGAATATTACCAGCTACGAAAAAATGACCCAAACAAAATTTGTTCATCCATGGAAGAGGTACAAATTTATTGTGACTCATGTTTCGATAGGATGCGTGGTTTTTGTTTTATTCGTAAAAATAACATTGACAGTAAAAAAAATCAAAGTTTTGAAAAAACAATGCAAGGTACGAAAACATATAAATGAACAAAAATTGTGCATTCAAAAAAGACTTACACACCCGTAATCAATTTTTGTGGTAAGAATATATTCAAAATGAAAAAATGAACTTTTTTGATAAACGGCACAAGCTAAAATAAAATGTTAACTAATAAAATTTGTCGCCTGAATTATATCATTACTTTTCATTTGAAATCAAATACAAATTTAGTAATTTGTATACGAAGAACATATAACACGAAGCACAAAGTGCGCGCTCAGTGTATTTACCAAATCGCACGCCGTAAGTGCGCTCCAACTTTTTTGTTTCTATCATACGGTTCAAATGATTTTCAAATCAAATATCGAGCGCGAAGCGCGAGTGTCTGGATGAGAATGTGTTCCTTAAGGTCGATAGAACCTTGAGTAAATAAAGTTCCTTTTCAGTCTAAAATAAAAGCAAATTTAACAATCACTTAATATGTAGAGGTTTTGATAATTTTATAATATTTAAAAACAAACTTTTTCTTTTCATCGAAGTCGAACACGAAGTTCAAAAATCTAGAGGAGCCTAGCGTAAAGCGCGATGCAAATACGCCCGAGCGCGTAGCGCGAGGTGAATACATAATCGAGCGCGAAGCGCGAGATCCAACAGTCGCGCGCCCTAGGCGCGCTCAAACTTGCGAGCGAAGCGCGCCATGAGAATGTGCCCGCGAAGCGGGCAGATTTTTTTATTATTTATTTATTATTATTTTTTTTTCCTTTAGTTTTTTTCTTGTTTCATCAGAAAAATTATTTGACCAGTAGATCGCAATGTTTAACATCAGAAAATTAATTAATTAATTACCTTGGTCGACGAAATACCATCTTCCATTAAAATTCATCTTTTGGTTGTTAAATCAACTTTTCGAGTTAAAAATTCAACTGTATTCTGAAAAATTCGTCATCTTGGCCATTTGGTTGAAAATTCTATTATTTGGTTAAAGATCCATCTATTTTGTTAAAAATTCGCCCCTTTTTCTTAAAAGTTAAACTATTTGATTACAAATGCAAATGTTTTGTTGATAATTAATTATTTTTTAAATTAAACTATTTGGTTAAAAATTCATCTTTGTGGGTTGAAAATTCAACAATGTGGTTAAAAGTTTAACTACTTTGCTGCAAAGTTTAATTATTTTGTTGAAAATTCAACTATTTCGTTAAAAAGTCATCTTTTTTACGAAATTACGAAAGGGGGACGAAGAAGGGGAGGGGTTCAAAAAGTTTTCAATATAGCGTGACGTAGTTTTCGAATGGCCGCCAAAAATTACTTTTGCGAAATTTCAGTTAAAGAACTGTTATTAAAAAAATGTTGAAACAATACCTGAAGCGTTCCTACAACGATTCTACGTGTTCGTTGAAAAATTTCTTCATCAGATAATTCCGGGTCTTGATGTTGAACTCTCGCAGCAATCACGTTATGCCAGCGATAAAAAATTATTCCAAAGGCTAGTAAAGGAGGGTGCTGATTTGATCGCGGGTCACCGAGTACTGCAATTGAAAAAAAAAATTAACTGTAATATTAAAATTAAAAAAAATGATATTCTTATTGGAAAGATCCAAAAATTAATTAACCAATGAAATTTTGAAAAATCTTACAATATAATCTCTCGGGACTTTTGATTCGAACACCACTGGTTGCTGGGTTGTTGAAAAGTGGGGCCCTCATGGTATTTCGAACCGGAAATTTCCTTTTTGGTTCCATCAGGAAACTTCCATTTTTGAAGGATCTCATCGTATTGGCCCATGCTTCGCTGCTCGAATAAATGAAGCTGGCATCAATCCAACTCGTCACTTTGTTTATCTGAAACCTCACGTACTCACAGCTATTTTCGCGTATTTTTCGCAAATATCAAAATTTAAACAATCTTTTTCCTTCTACGTCAAATTTCTTTTTCCCCATTCTTATCATTTCATTTTGAACTATAGTCTTTTGTTTTTCAGATCATTTACTTCTTAATTAATTTTTTTTCCTTTTGAGGTTCCGTCTTTAAATTTACGAATAAATATAAATTAGATAAAATATTTTTATTTTGATACACATGTATGATATAATAAAAGTATTTTCTTTGTATGCAATGACTTAATATTTCTGAAGATCATCAATCAATATCTATCATAGCCTAGTATTTGAGAAATATCTCAATGACATGTGAATACTTTCTTCAAGATTTTTTTTTTTAATTTTATATTCCAATCTTTCAGATTGAACGATTGTACTCTTGAGATTACAATGTAAATTGACGACGTGTGAAAAAAATATCAAAGAGATCGATCAAGTCACTGTTGTCAGAAATAAAAGAACAAGTCACGTTCGGAGGAACCTCCTTTGCCTTCGTCAATCAATAAATTCAACATATGCAGTCAAATTCATTTTACATTCATTTTACAGAGTGGACGCTAAACTTCATTTTCAAAATTTCCAGACTTTTGCCTGATTCTTCCCTGACTAATTTTTCATTTTCCCTGATCATTAATATTTAAAGACCAAAATTCAAATCTTGCAGCATATTTATTGTAGAATTTTTTACAGAGTGGCCGCAAAACTTAATTTTCAAAATGTCCTGACTTTTGCCTGATTTTTCCCTGAATAATTTTTCATTTTCCCTGACCTTAAATATAGAAATACCAAAATTGAAATCTTGTAACATTTTTGATATGCAATTTTTCATACATGGAATAAAAAGATTTGTCATTTAAATTAAAAAATTGTTGGTTTATCATTCTCAAGGTTGCCAAAGCCTAACTTACCTGAAGAAAAAGAACTATTTACACTCAAAAACTGACTAATTTCTAACTTCAAAGGTTACTAAAAGTGACTTACGTGCATTACTAATGTGACTAATTTTCTTTTAAAATAATTCAAAAGAATTCGACTCATACATCTTCAAAACATTTTAAATTAAATTCAGAAGAATTCAAATGAATTAAAAAAAAATCAATTATTTTCATTACAATTAGAGTGAATTTTTGAGGAATTAAAGGAAAATTAGAAGAATTCGATAATTCATAAAAATTCAAGGTAAATTAAAAAAATTCAAATCATTCAAAGCAATTCAAAAATATAAAAAATACACTGAATTCAGCAAGCTTGAAGTTATTTTAGAAAATATTCAAGGGAATACAAAAGGATTTGATGAAATGCCTAAGAATTCAAGGTGAGTTCAAAAGAGTTCAAGATGAATTAAACAAAAGTTCAACGACAAAAAATCCACTGAATTGAGTGAGTTTAGAAGAATTCAAATTAATTAAGAAAATTCCATAGAACTCAAAAGAATTAATTAAAATCGCGTTGAATTCTATGATTTTTTCTTAATTAATTTAATTAATTTAATTAATTTAATTAATAATAATTAATTAATTAATTTCCTTATTTCCTGGAAAATTTAATAAAATATCTTGAGAGTATTTAAAATCCCATAAAATCATTGAATTTCTCGGAAATCTTATAAAAACTATGCGAATCTTTCAAAAGTATTTTGCAAAATCGTTTTATACCTTCAAAAATTTCTAAAAATTCTTTTCAACCGCGTAATTTCTTTTTTAATTCCTTAAAATCATTCAATTCCTTGGAACTCCCTTGAAATTTTTTTCATTTTTCGAACTTTTTGAAGCTCTTGAAAATTCTTTAAATTTTTAAAAATACCCTGAAAATTTTGAAATCCTTTGGAATTAGTTAAAATTATAAAAATCTATTTAAAATATTTCGAGATGTTTCAAATCCTTCAAAATCTTTCGAAGTCCCTTCAAACTTTTTAAGCATCTTAATAATTCCTTGCAATTTTTATTAATACTCTAGAAATATTAAAAATTTTCTGAAATCCCTTGAAATCATTTGTATCATTGGAAATCCCTTGAAATTTTAAAAATATCTTAAAAATGCCTTGGAATATTTTTAAATGCCCTACAATATTTTCAAGCCTTTAAAATCCCTACAAATTAATGAAATCAATAAAAAAAACCTTGGAATCTTTTTAAATCACCTAAAATATTTCCAATATTTTAAAATCCCTCTAAATTAACGATATCAATCAAAAATTCCTTGGAATCTTTTAAAATACCCTCAAATTTTTTTAATTTTTCTGAAATTCCTTGACACTTTTAAAATTCTTGAAAATTCCTTGGAATCTTTCCGAATACCCTAAAATATTTGAAATCTTTTGAAGTCCCTTGACAATTTTAGAAATTCTTGAAACTTTCTCGAAATTTTGAAAATAACCTTAAAGTTGTAAATCCTTTGGAATGACTTAAAATTATAAAAATCTATTTAAAATACCCCGGGATATTTGAAATCCTTCAAAATCTTTTGAAGACCCTTCAAATTTTGTAAACATCTCTTGAAAATGCCTTGGAATATTTTTAAATACACTAAAATATTTCCAATCCTTTAAAACCCCTCCAAATTACTTACATCAATTAAAAATTCCCATTGGTATCATTTACAATACCCTAAAATATTTTAAATCTTTTGAAACTTTTTACAGCTTTTGAAGATTCCTTGTAATTTTCAAAAAGACCCAAAAATTTCTGAAATCCTTTGAAATACCTTCAAATTAATGAAATCTATCAAAAATTTCTTGGAATCTTTCATAATACCCTAAAATATTTTTAATATTTTGAAACTCCTTGAAAATTTCTAAAACTCTTGAAAATTTATTGGAATTTTAAAAATACTCTACAATCTTTCAAATCCTTTGAAATCTTTTGAAATCCATTGCAATTTTTCAAAGCTCTTGAAAATTCCTTAGAATTTTAAAAAATACACTTAAACTTTTCTAATTCTCTGACTACCCTAAATTTTTTTCAATTCTTTAAATTATCTTCAGTTTTAAAAATCTATTCAAAATACCATGATATATTTCAAATCCTTTAAAAATCTTTTGAAATCCCTTGAAACTTTTCAAAGCTCTTGAAAATACTTGGATGTTTGAAAAATATCCGAAAATCATTGAAATCCTTTCAAATTATTAAAATCTATTGCTTAAAGTGCTTGTTGTAGAAACTCTCTGACTTTTAATTTTTCCTTCAAAATTCCTGGTTTTTTCTGACCTTCGGCCAACCTGATTCTAATACACGTAAATATTTTCTGGATTTTAAATTCTTTATGTCCTGTTGGAATATTTAATTCAGTATTCAAAATAATATTCAAACTTTTTTTTTTTTAAAGAAAAAAAAAGAATTTAAAATGTTCGAAATTTTTAATATTTTTTTAAATGAAAAAAAAATATTTTTTATTATATAAAATATTTTTAAAAAATTTTAATTTTAAATGTTAAAATGTTCGAAATAACCTAGAAAAATAAAAAAATTTATAGAATAATCCAAAAGTACACAAAATTCCCGAATCGTTTAGAAAATTCCAAAACCTTCTGGAAGATTCTCGAAAGTTCAATATAAAAAATGGTTAAAAATGGAAAAAATTAGAGTCAAAATGACTTCTTAGTCCAAAAAAGATATATTTTTGAAAATAATAAATTCTTTACCTGTTCTCGGGGGCTGTTAGGGCTGTGGCCAGTTTTTCGATCATAGTCAGCCCGAAGAAATGGAATATATTTGTTGCCTTGGCAATCTTTGTCGAAAACCGGATCGCACTTTTCGACATCGATCCGGTGGAATTCTATTGGGCAGCCGCTTTCGCTGGCCATGATTATCTCGGATGTGACCAGCTGCCCTAAAAAATCCATTTAATCACCGTTATAAGAGAAAAAAAAGCAGTGCACTTGAAATAAGCAAAAAGGCAAATAAAAGTTAAGTAAGTCACGAAGGTACACGTGCAATTGCAGTTCTTCAAGGACATTCAATAATTCGAATTTAAACAAATTGACAACAATTAGTATAGTGCAATTTTATATAGCCACCTTAATTGATTTTCACAAAAAAAGTTTCAATTTAATTAATTGATATTACATACAGGAATTCAAAGAATCGATAAACCCACTTTATTTACCGACAAGGGAAGACCGCCAATTGTAAATTTTAATTTCGGTTAGCCGGAGCTCAGGTAGTAACGCTCGACTTCATGGCTGGAATTACGCGTGTTCGGTTCTCGCTGCCTGAAATTTTCATTTTTTACTTCTTATTTATTAAAATGTTCATAAACATAATTTTCTTAAATAATCTTCTGAAATTCTGCTGATAATAATTTTTTGATGCCTTTTGTCACGGAAAAACTGACTTCTTTTAACTTTATAATGTTTTACGGAAAACAAATTTGTTTTGCAATAATGTTATTAATTTTTTCCTTGCTTATTAATGATATTTGAAACAAGATGTATGAACGATTTTTTTAAACAAAACATTTTATTTTTAATCCGAATTTTTCAACAGAACAGTAACTCATCAAAGAAATATTTGCTTCGTATGTACTCGTTCATATGTACTTCTAATTTGAAATATAATTGTCAAGCATTATGACAAAAATTAATAACATAAAAAAAATTGTTTACGAAAAACGTGTCAAAGATTAAAAAAGTCAATATTCATTTCAATAAATAAAAAATAAAAAAGTTCGGCCAGCGTCTGTAGCGAATATTACTGCTTTGGCAAATTATTACTCAGATAATGAGATTTCATTGAAAAAATTATGAACCGAAAATAAAATTTACAATTAGAGGTCTCCCCTTGTGAGATGTATAATTTATAATATATTTTTGTTAATATTTTTATGATTTTGAATGTCATTCATTACATAATATGAAGGATGAAAAATGCAATATGAATTTTTGTTCAAAACCTGATTGGCTTTTCATTACTTAAAGTTGTTTTACGTCTTAAATTTGAAAATATAAAAATTAAATCTGCAAAAAATCTCCCTTGCTCAATTCAATTAAAGCTTTCAATTATCTAATAAATTATTGAAAATATTATACATGTTTTATATTAGTTTAAAAAAGAATTTTAATATAAAATCATAAAGTTTCGCACCAAACTAAAAATTTATAAAAATCTTTCTTTAAACAAAAATCATCATCAAGATTCCCAACTTTGAACAATTTGAGTTTATGTTAGCGTATTTTACCGGAAATAGGTGTTTTTATTACAAAAGTATTAGATTTAAAAGACTAAAATTGTTGAACAATTTACTTTTTTCGGGTGTATTAGCGCTTTTTACCGGAAATTGACATTTAAAACGAAAATCCTTAGATTTTAAAGATTCGTAATTTTTTAATACTTTTAGTTTACGTTAGCCTTTTACACCAAAAATTGATATTTTCAAAGAAAAATCATTATCGTTCGTTAGAGTTTTAAACCGGAAATCGGTATGTCATCAGAATAATCGATACTGATTTTAAAAAAGATATACAATATAATTTTTGAACAATTGAAGGTTGTATTAACGTTTTTCACCCTGAATCATTTATTTTAAACGAAAACCATTACATTTAAAAAAAGATTCAGAATTTAGAACAATTTTTGGTTATGTTATGCAAGTGTTTTTCGTTAAAAATTTTTTTTTAATTAAAAAAAATCTTAAGATTATTTAGATTATCATTCTTCTTCAAATTATAACTCAGAATCATTAAAAACACAATTTTTGAATTTGTTAGGGCTTCGTGACGGAAACCGGTACTTTTAATAAAAAATCATTGAATTTTAAACAATATTATAAATTTCTTAACAATTTTAGGTTATGCTTGCGTTTTTCACCGAAAATCCGTTATTTAATACAAAAAAAATTACGTTTAAAAGAAAATTTACAAATGTAAACAATTTTTCGTTATGTTATGTTAGTTTTTTTTTTCGTCTAAAATTGCTATTGTTAATGAAAAATCCTTATATTTCAAAGAATATTCACAATATTGAAATAATAATGGGTTATATTAGCATTTATCACCGGAAATCGTATATTTTAAACGAAGATTAATCTTACAATTTTTAACAACAACGGTTCGATTTTCTACATATTCTACAAAATATTTTATATTAAATCTGAAGTTATGAGGATATCACTTTTCATCAATTATCAAAAATATTCTCGCTTTTCTATTGTTACAGATTATAAATACCATGAAATACAAAAAATGTTGTACCAATATTAATTTTTTATTTTAATTTAGAAATTGCGCGAGACAAAAAAAATCGCGCGCGTAGCGCGTATGTTTTTTTGTCTAGAAAAAATTAAAAAGCGATAAATGACAAGTGTGAAAAAAAAAGAAAAAAAAGCATAATTACAATTTTCATCTTGTCCCATTTCAATCCAGTTTTGTAAAATCAAAATACTGCTATAAAAAAAAATAGTCAAAGTAGACGCGTGGCGCCTACAAAACAAGGTTTCGTAGCTTATTTAAAGGTGAATTAAGTCGTTTAAACATCCCCCTCCTATACTTTCTCCCCCCCCCCCTCCCCAACTTCTTCCTCCACTACTTCTCCCTCTCCTACCTTCCCCAGCTAACATACCCCTTCTCCTTCTTCAATTCCCCAGCTCTCAATTCCCCCTCCATGCTCACCCTCATTTCTAATAATTTGCCCTTTTTACCCTTCCCTCACTTGTCCTACATTCCATCCCCTCATTTCCCATCACTTTCCCTACTTTCTCACCGCTTATTCCCCTCAATTTCCCATCCTCAATTTCCTCTACTCCTCTCCGCCCCTTAATATGCCTTTCCTCACTTCACGCTTTTTCCAACTCTTATCCAACTTCTTCCTCCGCTATTTCTCTCTCTCATCGCTTCCCCAGCTAACAATCTCCTTTCCCTACTTCTATTCCTCAGCCCTCCCTTCCGCTCCCCTACTCACCCTCATTTCTAAATCATTTCCTCTAATTCCCATCCCCTCAAATCTCCTCACTTCCTCTACTTCCCAATCCCTTATTTCCTATCACTTGCCCTACTTTCCATCACTTTCTCTACTTCCCATCACTTTCCCTACTCTCCTAGCATACATTCCCCTCACTTCCCCAACCTTCTTTTCTCCGACTTTCCCTCCCCTAATTTCTTCTCTCCTAATTAACCCTACTCCCTCATTTCCCCTCCCCATAGATCCTCTCACTTTCCCTACTCCCCACTAATTTCCTCTTACTTCTTCTCCTTGGAAAAAAGTACGAAAACAAGTTCTGCCCAGGACTACGAAACCCGAAGACATAAAATGGATTGGAATAAAGTTCCGAATAGTGGTTACCTCCGATTTTGTTGAAACCACGTACACTTGAATATTTTGATGCGCTGATTACGAAAATCATAGTGAAAATTGGCGACAAGGACGTTTTCATGGTAAAAACCATAAAAAACCCCATAAAAATCATGATTTTTTCGTTTCTCTCAGTAAATACGAAGAATTATGACAAATGTTTCAAACAAAACTTTTAGCTAGTATAAAAATACATCTTTTTTGTATCATACACTGTTTGCCTAAAACCATTATTTTTTGTGAAAAAGAGGATTGCGTTGGAAAAACAAGAAAACAGTTACAGATATGCGTTCGGTCACGCTTGTCTCTTCTTTCCCTTTCTTCCTCGTCCCTTTTTCGTACCTAGTCAGTAAATGCGTCCCCCCCACTTTAACCTGGAAAAGGGGACGACCGTGACTGAACAAATTTCCGTAACCAGTCAGTAAATGCGTTACCCCCCCCCCCCACTTAAACCTGGAAAAGGGAACGAGCGTAACTGAACGCATTTTCGTAATTAGTCAGTATATGTGTAGCCCCCCCCCCCC
>CAKNYM010050427.1:177159-199305 GCA_932195095.1 Andricus curvator
AAAAATATAATAGTAGACTTTTCAACCAAAAATAGTTGAATTTTCTTATTGGGTTCTATTAATTGAGTTCGCACATAAGCGAAAAAACGAGGAAAGGAAAAAAAAAAGAATAAGTTTTTTGAAAACACGGAAAAAAGAAAAATTCTTTTAAAAAATCCTCAAATTTGCAACGTAGTTTATGAACGACCCATAAGTTCCACAAAAGAAGGTCATATTCAGGAGGCCATAACTGCAGTTCTATTAGAGATAGAGCATTGTATTTTTTTCCAAATTTTAGAAAATTTAGTCTACTTTAATTTATGTTCTAACAACTTTCAACTCTGATGCACAGGAATTGAGTTATTTAAGGAAAAATAAAATTAATAATTTTTAAAAATGAGGCGCTTAATCGCTGAATAATATATATTAATATCATTCAGCGATTTGACGCCTTATTTTTCCAGTAGTGTAAAAAAGTCTCAGCTAATCGAGAGTCCATAAATCTTCAGAAACTCGTGCTTACTGGTTATGCTAACTTTTTCCTAACATCATAAATTCGATTACAGGAAATGTTCAAGAAAAGGAAGGTCGCGCCCAGCGAGCGTTGACTCGTCTAACTTCTATCGCAATGAAAAAAAAGTATAAAGATGGAATTTTTTTATTATTATTATTATTACAATTATGCAAAGTTGGGCAATGAGAGGTAGCCCTTCTCCTGTCATCATTATTCGCGTGCATGGCGCGTATCTTCAAAGGAAAGGAATGAAAAGATAAATTTAAAGCCATCTCGCAATCTTTCCCTGACGAGCAAATGAATGCGCGAGGATTCCTTATAGTTGCGCTTTGAAGTGCGGTTGCCTAACATTTTATTAATAATTATTTTCTTTTTTATCATGCTATTTACAATCTTCATGTATAGATCGTTACTTTCAAAAAATTGTATCGTGGCCATAATAAATGTCTTTCTCGAAAAAGATATAATTTTTTTTAAATAAATAAATGAATTATAAAAAAATAATTTTAATTTAAGAATTTTAAACTAGATTGAAATTCAAAATCCTATTTAACGTCCAATACTCAAGTTAATGTATAGAATTCCCGAAAACAAAAACAAGAATCCAACGACCAAATTTGGACAACTACCATAAAATGCTCCTATTGTAATTTGAAAAAAAAATTCTTTTTCTTTTTTTGATTCTTGTTTTTACCCTCAGGAACTCCATACATCAACGTTGGTGTATGTATGTATGTATGTATGTAGTTGATGTATGGAGTTCCTGAGGGTAAAAACAAGAATCAAAAAAAGAAATTTATTTTTATTTTTTTTTTCAAAATACAATACGAGCATTTTATGGTTCTTGTCCAAATTTGGTCGTTGGATTCTTGTTTTTGTTTTCGGGAATTCTATACATTAAAATAATTTTAATCATTTTTTTATTTTGTTGCAACACTTTAGTTTTTTGTAATGTAAATATTTTAAGACTTCACAACAAAGTATATCTATTTAAATCAAAAAAATTTCAAACCATTATGGTCTTTTTTGGTTAAAAGTTGAACTACCTTCTTAAAATTGTTTTATTCCATTTATTAAAGAGTCTATATCAAAAATGAATAGTCAGGAAAAGTAAATAATAAAAAAAATTTAATATTTTTTAATTTGTCGCGATTTTTCTTATATCAATCCTGATAAAACAGCTGAAATCTGAAATTTCGTTGCACTGTAGATTTATTCTGCTGCGTCAATAGATGCAAATGTTGAAATATAAAATTTTTTAATGAAAGATGAGCAATTCTTAAGATTAGAACATTAAAAAATATTTTTCATAATAAAAAGAGAAAAATGGTAATTTCCTTTTTATTTTACCAATTTCGTTTTTCTTGACATTTCTTCATTCATCGAAATTTCTTCCATTTCTTTTAATTTTTTTTTCCTTTGCTTCTCGTTCTTACTTTAAAAAAAAATTAAAGAAATAATTGTAAACTACTTCCAATATTAATTGTTAAAATCATGACCGTCTAAATCCACATTGAAATTTCAAATTTGAGCTTTAAAAGAAATTTTCTACATTTTTTAAACAACGAAAGATTGAACTACGTAAATCTAAAGAAACACATTTTTAAAGAGAAAAAAAGTTCTACAGTTAAGTATTAGTTTTTTGTTTGTTTAAAATTAATTTCTTTACTTGAAAATTAAACTATTCCAGTTAAGGATTAATAATTTTAATTGAAGAATCTCTTTAAATGAAAATTCATCTCTTTTGGTAGAGAATTCATTAGTTTTTGTGAAAAATGCTGTTTTCGCTGAAAATTGATCTGTTTTGGTTAAGTATTCACCTATTTTGTTAAAAATTAGCTTTCTTAGTTAAAAATAGAACTGTTTGGTTGACAATTAATCTTTTTTGGTGAGCATTCTACTTTTTTGTTGAGAAATCGTATTTTTTTATTTAATTAAGCTATTTAGTTGAAAATTTATCTTTTTAGTTGAAAATTCAACTATTTGGTTGAAAATTCGTCTTTTTTTATTAAATTGAACTATTTAGTTGAAATTTTATCTTTTTTAGTAAAAAATTTAACTATTTGGTTGAAAATTCGTTTTCCTTGATTAAATTAATTTGTTTTTAATTTAAAATATCAAATACTGAGCTGTTTGGTTGAATTTCTTTGTTAAAAATTCATTTTTATGTTTAAAAACCTAACTATTTTGTTGCAAATTCGTTTTTTTGTTATTGAAAATTAATCTTTTCAACTTGAAATTGATTCTTCTAACTGAAAATTCAACTTCTCCCCTTTTGATTGAAAATTTATCGTGCTTAGTTGAAAATTAAACTATTTGATTGAAAATTCATTTTTTTTTTGTAGAAAGTTAATCTTCTTGGTTGAAAATATAACTATTTTGTCGAAGATTTGTTTTATTGTTACACATTAATTTTTTGACCTGAAATTTGTTTAAATTTTTGATTAAAAATTAATATTTTTATTTGAAAAATCAACTATTTGGTTGAAAGTTCGTCTTTTTGATTGAATTGAACTATTTAGTTGAAATTTTAACTTTTTTAGTAATAAATTTAACTATTTGGTTGAAAATTCGTCTTCCTTGATTAAATTAATTTGTTTTTAATTTAAAATATCAAATACTGAGCTGTTTGGTTGAATTTCTTTGTTAAAAATTCATTTTTATGGTTAAAAATCTAACTATTTTGTTGCAAATTCGTTTTTTTGTTATTGAAAATTAATCTTTTTAACTTGAAATTGATTCTTCTAACTGAAAATTTAACTTTTCCCCTTTTGATTGAAAATGTATCGTGTTCAGTTAAAAATTAAACTATTTGATTAAAAATTCGTGTTTTTTTGTAGAAAATTAATCTTCTTGGTTGAAAATATAAATATTTTGTTGAATATTTGTTTTTTTGTTACATATTAATTTTTTTACCTGAAATTTTTGATTAAAAATTAATATTTTTATTAGAAAACTCAACTATTTTGTTGAAAACTTCTTTTTTCTTGTTTGATGATTCATCATTTTATAGAAAATTTGTCTTTCTTTTGGTTAAACACTTTTTTTAATGAAAATTTAATTGCACCATTTTGCGTTGAAAGTGAATCTTTCTTAGTTGAAAATTGAACTATTTGGTTCAAAATCGACCTTCTTTGTTGAAAATTAATTTTATTTTTAAAAGTTTAACTATTTTGTTGAAAATTCTACTTTTTTAAACTTAATTTTCTAAACTGAAAATTGAAGTATTCCATTTTTCGTTGAAAATTTATCTTTTTGCGTGGAAAATTAAACTAACTGAAGATTCATATATTTTGTTAAAAATTCACCTTTTTTGGCTGCAAATTATTCTTCTTGGTTGAAATTTGAACTATTTAGTTGAAAATGTATATTTTTTTAGTAGAAAATTGAACTATTTTGTTAAAAATGTCGTCTTTTTTGGTTTAGTTCAATTATTTTTGTTTTTTTTTAAATATAGTTTTTTTTGTTTAAATATCAACTATTAAATTTTTAGTTGAGACTTTATATTTTTTTCTTGAAAATTGAACTATTTGGTTTAAAGTCGACCTTCTTTGTTGAAAATTCATTTTATTATTAAAAGTTTAACTATTTTTTTGAAAATTCTCCTTTTTTAAACTTAATTTTCTTAACTGAAAATTGAAGTATTCCATTTTTCGTTGAACATTTATCTTTTTGCGTTGAAAATTGAAACTAACTGAAGATTCATATATTTTGTTGAAAATTCGTCTTTTTTGGCTGAAAATTATTCTTCTTGGTTGAAAATTGATCTTTTTTTAGTAGAAAATTAAACTATTTTGTTAAAAATGTCGTCTTTTTTGGTTTAATTCACTTGTTTTTGATTTTTTTTAATATAGTTTTTTGTTTAAATATCAACTATTAAATTTTTCCTTGAGACTTTATATTTTTTTCTTGAAAATTGAACTATTTGGTTTAAAGTCGACCTTCTTTGTTGAAAATTCATTTTATTATTAAAAGTTTAACTATTTTGTTGAAAATTCTCCTTCTTTAAACTTAATTTTCTTAACTGAAAATTGAAGTATTCCACTTTTCGTTGAGAATTTATCTTTTCGCGTCGAAAATTAAACTAATCGAAGATTCGTATATTTTATTGAAAATTCGTCTTTTTTGGTTGCAAATTATTATTCTTAGTTGAAAACTCAACTTTTTGGTTAAAAATTTAACCTTTTGATTGAAAGTTGATGTACTTTGTTAAAAATGCCATCTTTTAGTCGAGGATTCATGATTTTAAGTAAAAATTCATCTCTTTTATGAAAACTTAACTATTTCTTTGAATTTTTTTTTTTTGATTGAAGATTAATTTTTTAACTAAAAATTTAAATATTCTAGTTCAAGATTCATTATTTTGTATAAATTCATCATTTTTGTTGAAAATTCATCTCTTTGACTGTAAACTGAACTATTTTGTTAACAAATCTTTTTTTTTTCAGTTGAAAATTAATTTTTTTGTCTGAAAAATTAATTATTCTGTTTTTGGTTAAAAAATTATATAATGCAACTTTTTTGGCAAAAATTTATCTTTTTTGTTGAAAATTCAACTGTTTGTGGAAAATTCAACGTTTTCTAAAACATTTTCTGTTCATTTTAGGAAGTTAAAAATCTTTCAGAAGTGGGTGTCGGAATTAGGTAAGTCTAGAATTTTAAGATCGAAAAAAAAATTTCCAGGGCAACAGAAATTTATAGCACAATATAGGAAAATTGGAATTCTTCTCCTACCCTGAAATTCAAAATTTTCCAGCCATTTCCCGGTTTGCAAAAAAATTTCACCGTCACTGAAATTAAAAAATTTGAACTCCTAATGTTGAAAATTTTGTCATTTGAAGTAATGAAAACTGTACTGCAAATTAAAGCAACTCTTTTGGATTTTAAACTTTTATTATTAAAGTTTAAAAAAAATTAAATTCAGAAATGTTTATTCAATGAATGAAAGATTCCAACACTTCTTAATTGAAAACTATTAAATTAAATGCCGTTAAACTGCAAAATTTTGAATTTTCAGCTTTTATAAATTGAACAGTTAAAAGATTTCTGGTTAAAAAATATTAATTCACGAGTAAAATTTTTGCTTTAACTGAGAACTTTTAAATTAGAAGTTAAATTATTTTTATATTGAGTCATTTTAAATTAATAATTGTTTAATTATTATTAACAAATAAAAAGTCAACATTTTCGCTTACAAATTAAATTTTTTTTAAATCTAACAATTAAAACTTGTGAAGTTCAAACTTTAAATTTATTACTCTGAAATTTTTACGATTTAGGACTTTCTATTTCAAACACTTTAGTTACAAATAGATTAGTTTTAAATGTTTTATTTATAATTGCTCATTTTAAATGAACAGTCAAATTTTGTTAAAAAATAAAAAATTTCACATTCAATTCAATTCAATTTTTAACGTTAATTTTGAACAGATTCAAAAATGTCTCAAAAGATTTTTGTATCAAAAAGTCTCTGTCTATATTATATTTATGAATAATTTGCTAAAACGAGTTTTTTTTGTATATTTTCAAATTTCGAAAAAAATGGGCCGAAAATTCGGAAGACCTTAATTTAAAAACAATAAAAATGTTATCAAACCTGCGATAATCCCCATTAAAAATTCATAAATATCTCAAATATCTCAGTTTACTTTTCCACCTGCACTTCCGGTAACGAAATCAACAGTTGTGACATGAGAAGCAACAACTTTGACGACAATTGTCCAATCATCGTTTTCGTCCAATCATCGGCAATTTCTACATCATTCCAATCAAATTTTCTCTATCGAATAGAAGCATCTCTTAAATTAAAGAGAAAATGTTTTCTTATTTTACACTTTTATTGCTAATAATAAAATTAAAGAAATTAAAAAACCCTCACAACCTTCTTTAAAAAAAAATTTTAATCTTTAAAATTTTTTAAAATTAGTACTATAAATAAAAATATACTTTTACGCATTTATAATAAAAAATGTATTTATGCAATTACTTATACTTGCTATGATTCGGAGATGATGAAATAATATCGAAGATCGAAGGCTGGCAATAAAAAAATTAATGCGATCTTTTAAAGACTCCAAAGATTAATTAATATTTAAGGCTAAAAAGTGGATGGCGTTAAGAAAAGTACAAGTTTTATTGCGATTTTAGGCAAGAATGTAAACTGATGTAAATTAGAAACTCACTTGCAACCTTCAACTTTTGTTAATGAGGAGATGGGTAATCTCAATCCGAGATAAACTCGCGATTATAAACGCACACACATACCCACTACATCTGTAATTATTCCTGACATTAAGATCAAAAGAGAACTCACGATCAGGTGAGAATAATAAAACATTTGTTGTAAAAGGGATGCAACCACTGTTGGGCAAGTTACTTTTTTTAGTAACTAGTTACAGTTACGGTGTAAAGTAACTTCAAGTTACCTAAAAAGTTACTTTTTTCGGTTCCTTAATTTTATTATTAATTAATTTATTAATTTATTAAGCAATTCACTTATTAATTTATTAATTTATTGATTTATTTATTATTTCATCTATTAATTTATTTATTAATTTATTATCAAATTATTAAATAAAACATACACAATATATTTCGGCATGTAAACAACAATGTATATTTAGAATAACATTCAAATTGAGTAACGACTCACGTTTTTAATTGTGCGTTGTATTTTTAACCAAAAAATATGAAATTTTTTTATCAGAAGGAATGAATTGCCAAACCAAAAAGAACGATTTTGGACAAAATAGTTACATTTTCAAGCCAAAAGGATGAATTTTTTAACAAAAAAGTTACTTTTCAACCAAATAGTTGAAATTTCTACCAAAATAGTTAAATTTGTAACAATATGCATGAATTTTCAACCAAATGGTTGAATCTTCATACCGAAAATATCAATTTTTAATAAAAAAGGTTATTTTCAACCAAATAGTAGAAATTTCTACCAAAATATTTGAATTTTCTATTAAAAAAAATAATTTGAAACAAAATAGTTCAGTTTTCAACCAAAGAGATGAATTTTCAACTAAAATTATGAATCTTCGACGAATTTTCAAAAAGAGTTAAATTGCTAACAAAAGAGTTAATTTTCAACCAAGTAGTTAAATTTTCAACCTGAAATTTTTTTGCCAGAACAGATGAATTTTCGAACCAAAAACAACACTTTTCAACAAAAAATTTGAATTTTCAAACTGAAAATATGAATTTTCAAAAGAAAAAATTCCTTATTTTTTAGTCAACTAGTTGAACATTCTAGAAAATAAGTTGAATTTTTAATAAAATACATGAACTTTTAACAATAATAGATGAATTCTCAACGAAAAATATATAAGTTGATATTATTCCAACCAAAAAATATTTTGATTTGAAATCAGACACAGTTGAATGCAACCAAAAAAAAAAGTATTTTCAAGAAAATAGGTGAATCCTCAACCAAATCAGATTAATTTTCTACAAAAATAATTGAATTACCAAACAAAAAAATGAGATTTTCTTGAACAAAGAAGATAAATTTTGAAACGTTTGAAAACGTTTTCAACCAACGAGATGAATTTCCAATTAAAATTATAAAACTCCAACCAAACGAATGATTTTTTAACAAAGTAGTTCAACTTTCAACCAAGTAGTTAAATTTTCAACCAGAAAAGACGAATTAAAAAAAAATTGCTGAACCCTCTACAGAATTTTGTTTACCGAAATAGTTGAATTTTTAATAAAATACATGAATTTTCAACAAAAAAGTTACTTTTAAACCAAATAGTTGGATTTTCATACCGAAAATATTAATTTTCAACAAAGAATTTAATTTTCAACCAAATAGTCGATTTTTCTACCATTTTCAAACCAAAAAGACGAATTTTCAAGAAGAGTTAAATTGCGAACAAAAAAGGTAATTTTCAACCAATAAGTCGAATTTTCTTCTCAAATATTTGAATTTTCTGCCCCCCCCCCAAAAAAAACGAATTTAAAACAAAAAAGGTCAATCATCAACCAAAGAAATGAATTTTCAACTAAAATTATGCATCTTCATCCAAACAACTGATTTTTTAACAACGTAGTTGAACTTTCAAACAAGTAGTTAAATTTTCAACCAGAAAAGACGAATTTTCAAAAAAATAGTTGAACCCTCCACAGAAATTTTTTTAACAAAAGAGATGAATTCTCAAAGCAAAAAGAACACTTCAACAAAAGATTTGAATTTTTAAACCTCAAATATGAATTTTCAACCAAATTTTTCCTTTTTTTAATCAACTAGTTGAACTTTTTACCAGAATAGTTGAATTTTGAATAAAATATATGAATTTTTAACCAAAATAGATGAATTCTCAACGTAAAATATAAAAGTTGATATTATTTCAATCAAAAAAGATTTTTATTTGAAATCACAGTTGAATTAAAAAAAAAAGAATTATCAACAAAATAACTGAATCCTCAACCAAATCAGAATAATTTGCTATAAAAATAGTTGAATTTTTAACCAAACAAATGAGATTTTTTTTTACCAAAAGAGATAAATTTGGAATAAAAACCGAATTTTGACCAAAGAAAGAAAACAAATTTCCCCTAAATGATTGAATTTTCAAGCCGAAAAGTCGAATTTTCCACATAGAAGTTGCATTTTCGAACCGAAAATATGAATTTTCAACAAAATAGTTAATTTTCTAGCAAATAGTTGAACTTTTTACCAAAACAGTTGCTTTTTAACGAAATACATGAATTTTCCACCAAATGGTTAAATTTTCATGCCGAAAATATTAATTTTCAACAAAGAAGTTAATTTCAAACCAAACAGTTGAATTTTCTACCAAAATATTTGAATTAAAAAAAAAAAAAATTTGAAGCAAAATAGTTGAGTTTTCAACCAAAGAGATAAATTTTGAATTAAAATGACGAATCTTGAACCAAACGACTGATTTTTTTAACAAAGTAGGTCAACTTCAACCAAGTAGTTAAATTTTCAACTAGAAAAGACGAATTTTCAAAAAAGTTGCTGAACCCTAGACATTTTTTTCATCAAAAGAGATGAATTTTCAAATCAAAAACAACACTTTTCAACCAAAGATTTGAATTTTCAAACTGAAAATATGAGTTTTCAACTAAAAATTTCCGTATTTTTTGAAGTTACTTTTTAACCAGATAGTTGAACTTCCTACCAAAATAGCTGATTTTTTAACGCAATACATGAATTTTCAGCCAAGTAGTTAAAGTTACAATCAAAATGGGTGAGTTCTCAACTCAACCGAAAGATATTAATTTTCTACCCATAACTGACCCATAAATATCTCTTAATAGGAGATATACAAAAAACACAAAGTAACTTCAAAGTAACCAAAATTAAAGTTCCAAGTTACTAACAAAATTGTAACTGAGTTACGTTACAAGTTACTTTTTAAAAGAGTAACGAAGTTACATAAAAGTTACAAATAACGTAACTTTGCATTAACTTAGTTACTTGTAATAAGTTACTACCCAACGCTGGATGCAACGATCTCAATTTATTAATAAAAATATATTCATAATAATCTTTATTAATTTAATCAAGCTCATAATTTAAAAATCCATTATCATTAAAGAATTTATTTCCCTTTTATTAACTTTCAGGATTACTGATTCTAAAACCTATTATCTATTCTGACTTCAAAATTGTTCATTTTAATTAAGAAATTTGTCCTTTGTTATCAAACTTTAAACAGATTTTTGCCATTCCCGTGGAATTTATTTGAGATAATAAACTCTTCTTGAGTCGCCTCACGTCAGTGAAAACGGCCAAACAAGCAAGACAAGACGGAAATACGTGCGAATTGTCCATAAGCGAAACGATTTTTTTTTGCACTCTGAAAGTGAGAAACTGAAGATTACGATTTTAATTAAAATTTTCTCTCCGTGAAAGTTTGTTCTCGATGCTTTCAAATTCCTCTTAATTTGAACACATTTTCGGCTTTTTTCTAGGTTAATCTCATTTAGATTAATAAGGAAAAATTCTTCAAGCACTTTAAAATATTACTTCATAATCTATAATTATTTTTAATCTTCTTCAGCTATGGCTTCTTCAGAATTAATTATATACATGAATCGGGATAGAACATTTTGAATTTAGTCTAAATTTAGTTGACTCACGGAAAATAATTCAAGTATTTTTCAGGGTCAACAAAAATTGTACGGAACCGGTTTTCGCGTGGGTTATTCAGTGTCATCCAAATTTGAATTTAAAAAAAAACTCTCGACAATAGTAATTAAAAAGGATTTCGATCTTAAACCAATATCTTCATTACAATCAAGCTTTAAAAATTAATTCTAAAATAATTTTCCGTTTTTTTTTCTATAGTATAATAATATAATATATTATTATTATATTATATAATAATATAATTGTATATATATATATATATATATATATATACACAATTGAATTCATAATTTATTGCGACTAGACAAGCAATAAATCCGCGATTAGATATTTTCTATATCTGGTTGGCGAAAAAACTGGCTTAACATATGAAACATGTTTACTTCTTAAACAAGAAATTGGGCATTCTCTTCGAATTGTAACAAAAACTTTAAATAATTAATTAATACCTGGAATAAGGAAGGCTCTAAAATAAAATCTGTAATTAAGGTAGTCGTGCCAAAAATCAGGTATCTGTAAACAAAATTTTCTATGATTGTAATAATTCAAATGATATCAATCATGTTTCATAAAACAAACATTTTGTTATGAAAAAAGTTTACAACTTACAAAAAATAATTACTCTAATAATAGTTTTTGTAACTGAATTTTTCCTTACTGTCGCTTCTTATTATTTTTTTTTAAATGGTTGAATTTTAATAAATCAATGCTTATTTTTTCGGGAAGAACATTTCCTACAGCTCTAATATTTTTAATTTAGAAAATAAGCCTTCAAATGTAGTTATTTATTTCATAAAAATTTTCTTTTAAAAAATCTAACGATTTCAGCCATAGGAAATTTAATTTCAAAATTGAAAGCAATAAAGTTGTAGAGAATATTTTCCCCGAAAAATAAGTCATCACTTAATAAAATTCAACTATTTTAAAAACAATGGTAAGAAGCGATAATAAAAAAAATCAATTGCAAAAAACATGGTTAAAATAAATGTTGATTGTAAGTTTTTACATTTTTTCATTAAAAATAATGTTTTTTATTTAAAATAACATCAGTAATGTTATTATGATTCTTAAAATCATAGAAAAACTATATTTTTCTCACAAATCTGATTTTCGTCACGACAACTACCTCAAACACAAAAAAGTAACAGATTATTGGGAATTTTTATTACTCAAAGAGATAACCGGTCTTTTCATAAATATTGAAAAGGAAGCAGGAAATTTCATGCATTATTCAGTGGGATTCTTTAATCCATTTTTTCTAATGATTTTTTTCCAACAGAGAAAGTGGACTCTACTTTTTGAACTGAGACTTAAAGTAATTAAGGTATTTGAGGAATTTCAGGTACTTTTAGTACTCAATTCCTCTCAGGTACTTGATATATTGCAGAAATTTAGATATTTCAGGTATCTTGAATGATTTAGGCATGTCAGGTACTTGAATTTCTTTACAAAGTTCTTCTGCTTTAGGTATGCAGGTAATTTAGCTGCTTCAAGTATTATGGGTACTTTGTTGACCTCAGCTGATTGTGGTACTTCAGGTACTTCATACAAATTAGGTACCCTCAGTACTTTTTTACCTCATTCACTTTATTTATCTCAGATAATTGGTACCTGAGCCACTTCATGAACCTTTGTTCTCCGTAAGTAATCTTTCGAGAGCATATCCTAATTAAACTTGGCACCACTGTAATAGAACTTTCCTCTCACTGAGTTGAATCTACATGCAGGACCACCTAAACTCAATGTTAATCCTCAAATACACAAAATTTCTTCTTCACTCTCAAATATAAAAATCAGGTACCAAAATTCTCAACCTCAACTTTAGGAACAATCTTCAAAAAAATTCTCCAATCAGTAAAACTGATTCCAGATTGAAAAATCCGCTGAATGAAACTAGGGACCATTGTCGAAATTTGCAAAATTTAGGTACTCACCAACGCCAACGGCGAAGGATATCCACAGAGCACACAACACACGAAACAGTTCGGTGAAACGAGACGTCCGGTGTAACATTGTCACAGTTTCGCACCCGCAGGTTCCCGAACATTTCACGTGCGGTCGCGCAGCTTCTAGGAGCTGAAGCTTCACCGTGGACCAGGGCCCATTTCGAATTTCAGGTATCGCGGAGCCGGGAACGAGAGGTTCCTCGAGGAGAGATCAATCACGTGTGAGCGGGTCAAACGGAGGAAAAAGAATTCACACGTCCGCTTCTGAGGTATGTCTCGTGTCTGGCCAGCAGGATCCCCCACCTGAAAAGAGAGGCATTGCTACGTAGAGCTGAGGCGGAGTTGTTGGGCCAAGAGTGGTGCGGAGTGGAGCTGAACTCAACGGCGGTGAAAGTCGCCGGACTCATTCCTGCAAACGCGCCGCTTCATAATCGCCCTCCCTGGCAACGTCACCAGCACAGGCCTAGTTTCGTGTCTGCGGCACACATTTGCCAAGGGGCCCATTGTTCTTTCATTAAGGATTCAAGGTCAACTTGGACTTATGTCTTCAGGACGATTGTTTCATTACTTCAGCTGATTATGTGTCTCAGGAACTGTTTAGGTGTTTCAGGTACTTCAGGAGTTTCAGGTACCTCAGGTAATTGTGGTACCTCGGGTACTTCTGGTGCATCAGGTATTTCTAGTACATCAGGTACTTCTGGTTAATCAGGTACTTCTGGCCAATCAGGTACTTTTGGTTAATCAGGTACTTCGGGTAAATCAGGTACTTCTGGTATCCCCGGTACTTCTGGTTCATCAGGTAATTCTAGTTCCCAAAATAATAAGGGTATCTCCGATACTTCTGATACCCCAGGTAATTCAGGTACCTCCTTCACTTCTGACACCTCAGACACTTCTGGTACATAAGGTACTTCTAATGGCACAGATAATTAATGTACATCAGGTACTTCTGATAGATCAGGTACTTCTGGCAGATCAGGTACTTCTGGTAGGTCAGGTACTTCTGGCACATCAGTTACTCCTGGTACCTCTGTTGCTTATGATACCCCACACAATTCGGATACCTCAGGTACTTGTGGTACACCAAGTACTTCTGATACCTCAGGTATTTCTGTTGCCTCAGGTAATTCTGGTACCTCCGGTACATCTGGTATCTTTGGTACTTCTGGAACCAAAGGTAATTTAGGTATCTCAAATGCTTCTGATAACTCCTGTACTGGTGGTACTTGAGGTACTTCTAATATCCTAGCTAATTCAGGTATATCCGGTACTTGTGAGGCATCAATCACGTTTGATGTCTCAGGTAATTTAGATACCCTAACTAACTCAGATACCCTAGATAATTAAGGTACCTCAGGTACTTCTGATACCTTAGGTAATTCAGGTACGCAGATACTACTGCATCTCAGGTACTTCTGACACCTGAGAAATTCCTGGTACTCAATCTACTGCTGTTACCTCAGGTACTTCTGATATCCCAGGTCATTTAGGTACCTCAGGTAGTTCTTGTGCTTCGAATATCCCGGGTTATTCAGGTACCTCTGTTACTTATGATATCCCACACAATTCAGATACCTCAGGTACTTGTGGTACACCAAGTTCTTCTGATACCCCAGGTATATCTGGTGCCTCAGGTAATTCTGGTACCTCCGGTACATCTGGTGTCTTTGGTACTTCTGGCACCTAAGGTAATTTAGGTATCTCAGGTACTTCTGATATCTCCTGTACTGGTGGTACTTGAGGTACTTCTAATATCCCAGCTAATTCAGGTATATCCGGTACTTATGAGGCATCAATGACGTTTGATGTCTCAGGTAATTCAGATACCCTAGCTAACTTAGAAACCCTAGCTAATTAAGGTACCTCAGGTACATCTGATACCTTAGGTAATTCAGGTACGCAGATACTTCTGCCACTCAGGTACTTCTGAAACCTGAGAAATTCCTGGTACTCAATCTACTGCTGGTACTTCAGGTACTTCTGATGTCCCAGGTAATGTAGGTATCTCAGGTACTTCTTGTGCTTTGAATATCCCAGGTAATTCAGGTGCCTCAGGTACTTCAGATATCCCATGTAATTCAGGTACCTCAGGTACCTCAAGTTCTTCTAGGTTCGACCATATATTACGTAACGCTTTTAGAGCGTGAAAGTAAACAATTTTTTTGTTTGAAATCTGTTTCTAGGGAATGTGCAAAAGTTGAGGTATCCTATCGTGATAACCGGTGATTTGAAAAAAAATTAGGTATCACTTTTGGCCACTGCAGAGGATTTGAGCGTTTTTAAAGTTTGAAGAAATAAAAATTTGTTTATGTTATCAAAAATGATTGCGAATGTTATATGTGTACTATTTTCGATAACAAATAATAATATAGAATCATATGTTTGAAACAATAATTTTTAATTAGGTGAGAATGTTATGAAATACCGAAAAAATTAAGTTTTTTTATATTTGGTTAATGGGATACCTTTTTACAATTTATTCAAAGTATTTTTCATAAAAAGTTGTAAAATTTCTGTAAACGAAACTAGAAAATATATGTGGAAGACATTTATTATTATAAATAATGATTCCATTAACTAAATCCGAAAAATGTAATATTTCTGTTGATAATTAAAAAAATTCTACCTTGAACAGACATTTTTTTCCAAAATATGATTTTATATTATTATTAGTTATCGAAAACTGTACACATAAAAAATTAGCAATCATTTTTGGACTGATTCATGAAAGTTACGTAACAACGAAAGGAGGGAGGTATCGTCTATTGTTACGGTAGCGTTACAAGTGGGAAGAGTACTTCAGGTACTTCTGATACCTCAGTTACGTCTGGTGCGTCAGTTACTTCTGATACCTCAGATACGCCTGGTACTTCAGGTACTTCTGATACCACAGGTACGTCTGGTACATCAGGTACTTCTGATACCTCAGGTACGTCTGGTGCATCAGGTACTTATGATACCTCATGTGTTTTGATACCTTAGTTAATTCAGGTACCTCAGATACTTCTAGTAATCAGGTACCTCAAGTGCTTCTTGTACCCCAGAAACTTTAGGGACCTCAGGTACTTTAGGTACCTGAGGTACACTAGAAAACCTGAGTAATATTTACGTTCACTAGTTTCGTGTACTTCTTGAGACTCACTTCTACACACCTTTAAAGGTACTAGCTGCTGATACTTGTTACAGGTATCATTTGCAGGCAGTTGTTAAAGGTACTATATAGTTGCAGTACTATTTGCAGGTACTAGTGACAGGTAGTAGTTACGCGTATCACAGTTGGTACCCCAGATACTTTTGGCACATCAGGTACCTCCAAGGAATCAGGTACTTCTGATGCATCAGGTACTTCTGATGCATTAGATACTTTAGTTACATCAGGTACTTCTAGTACATCAGATACCTCTGGTACTTTCAGTCAATTTAGGTACCTCAGGTACTTCTGGTGACTCAAGTACTTCTGATACCACTGGTAATTTATTTACCGTAGGTACTTATGTTACTTTAAGTACTTCCAATACTACAGGTAATTCAAGTACATCATGTACTTCTGGTACATCTGGTACTTATAATACGTCAAACAATGCAGGTACTTCAGGTACTTCTGATACCATAAGTATTCCAGGTACCCCAGGCACTTCTGGTAGTTTGGGTATCCCAGGTACTTCTGGTACATTATCTACTTTAGGAAACTTAAGTACAATTTACACGTACTAGTTGCATGTACTTCTTGATATTTACTTCTTCATACTATTACAGGTACTAGTTTCAGGTACACGTTACAGGCACTATTTGTAGGTACTAGTTGCAGGTACTAGTTGCAGTACTATTTGCAGTTACTAGTGAAGATTAGTGGGTGCAAGTACTAGTTGCAGGTATTAGGTTGCTACTAGTAACAGCTTATTGATTTCAGGTACTCAATACATAAAAATTATCCAGTGATTAGATATCACTCAGGTATTCCCAAATAGCATCCGCCTTATCCCAACACACAATTTCACGGTATACTGATGAAATGAGTCAGTCAGAATTTTTTTCAAGTAACCGTTCTGAGCTGGACCTCCTTCTTTGACTAAGTGGTTCCGGAATCTTGAATCTTGAAGATGTAAATACTTTCGGTAGTCTATACATACCTGATATCTCCAGACGTTTTATCAATTAATTTTTTAAAGAGATCTACCTGAATGACAAAGAAGCGGAACCAAATGATTATTTTTGCAGTCTTCTTAAGCCCCTTGTTTTTTGATTCAGTCAACATATGAGTGTTCAGGTTTCAACTTCTTTAATTAAATATTTCAAACTTATTAAATTTTATAATTGTATATTTAAAGGAATTCAAATTGAATTAACTAAATTACCATAATAAAAATAAAAGTTCCAGTTTCTTTTTTTTTTTAATAATTTTGTGTGTGTCATTTGAAAAGATGCTATTTAAGGTTTTGTAACAACATAAAGTGGAATTACATCATGACGTGTCAGGAAAGTCCGGGAATATCCACTTCTGTCCCCACACACGACTTCCCGCACGATTGCTAATTGCCGTGTGTTTATATGTAGCAAATTTTTATTATGAGCTATAATTTACACTGTATTACATTTTGTAGCCTGTAATGTGAAACCAGAACCATTTCACAATTATTTCACATTTAAGGTGACATAATACCTGTTTTTATGTACTGATTTCAAGTTTTCTATTTTCACTTTGAAATGTGTAATTCAAGATGTTTTTAATTAACCTTTTGGTTGAAAATTCATATTTTTGGTTGAAAATTAAACTATTTATTTGAAAATGTAACTACTTTGGTTGCACATTTTCTAAAATATGGCCCTGCAACGGTATAGTTCAATGATAATTTAATAAGTTTCAAAATAAGTTTCATATTTTGAGCCTTCAAACTCCTTCCCCTATTCCCCTCTTTTCCCCTTTCCACCCCTTTTTAAAGAATTTTTCTTTTAACCCTTTATTCAAAAAACTTTCTCTGTTTTCTTGTTTTTTCGCTTAAATGCGAACTTAAATAATAGAAAGCAATAAAAAAAAAATCAACTATTTTTGATTGAAAAGTGTACTATTATATTTTTTGTTCTATTTTCTCAAAAAAATACTACTTAAAAATACTTAAAAATTAAAAATACTACTATTTTGTTGAAAATTTAATTATTTTGTTGAAAATGCAACTATTTTGTTAAAAAGTCATATTTTTCGTCAAAAATTCAACTACTTAGTTCAAAGTTGAACTACATTGATAACATATTTCTTTTTTTGAAGATTCATCTATTTGGTACAAAATTTATCTATTCAACTTTTAGAAAATTAATATTTGTGGTTAACAAATCATCTTTTGAGTTGAATGTTGAACTCTTTTACTGACAATTCATTTTTTTAAAAAGATTTATCATTTTAGTTGAAAGTTGAATTCTTTGGTTGAAAATCTAACTATTTTTTGAATTTTTGTTTGTTTGTTGAAAATTAATCTTTTTAATTAACAATGTAACTATTCTATTTTTGGGTAAAAATTGATATTTTTAATTAAAAATTAATCTTTTCTCGTTGAAAATTCAACTGTTTGGTTAAATATTCTTGAATATTTTGAAAATTCGCCTTTTTTGGTAGAAAGTTACTCTTCTTGGTTGAAAATAAATCTATTACATGTTTCCTTGAGAATTCATCTTTTTTGGTTGAAAATTCAATTCCTTGGTTGAAAAATGAGCTACTTTGCTGAAATTTGTTGTTGTTGTTAAAATTAATTTTTTTAACTAAAGATTCAATTTGTTTTGTAGAAAATTAGTCATTTTGATTGAAAATACAACAATTTGGTAGAAAATTAAACTACTTGGTTGAAAATTAACTTTTTGGT
Organism: Andricus curvator; assembly: GCA_932195095.1. Classification (NCBI taxonomy): domain Eukaryota; kingdom Metazoa; phylum Arthropoda; class Insecta; order Hymenoptera; family Cynipidae; genus Andricus; species Andricus curvator. The sequence continues at coordinate 195,580 of CAKNYM010050427.1, forward strand.
TGAAAATTCAACTATGTATTTGATATAAACTTACATTTTTATTGGCAAATCATATTTTCGGATTGAAAATTCAACTGTTTTGTAGGTTGAAATCTAACTATTTTTTTGAATTTTATTTGGGTTGAAAATCAATCCTTTTAATTAAAAATGTAACTATTCCATTTTTGGTTGAAAATTAATATTTTTGGTTCAAAATTGATTTTTTCTCGTTGAAATGTTAACTAATTGGTTGAAAATTCTTGTATTTTGTTAAAAATTCGTCTTTTCTGGTAGAAAGTTAATCTACTTGCTTAAAAATCCATCTATTACATTTTTCGTTGAGAATTCATCTTTTTTGTTAAAAATTCAATTCCTTGATTGAAAATTGTTGAAAATTCTTTTTTTTGTGTTAAAAATTCAATTGTTTTTACTAAAAATTAAAACTATTTTGTAGAGAGTTCAACTATTTAATTGAAAATTAATTTTTTTGTTGAGAAATCATATTTTTGGTTTAAAATTCAACTTTTTGGTTATAAATTGAAATATTTTCATGAAAATTTAACTATTTGATAGAAAATTAACTTTTTTATTGAAAAATCATATTTGCGGGTTGTAAATTCGACTATTTTGTAGATATTTCGTTATTCAGCTTCAAAATTCAACAGTGCTTTTGAAAATTCAATTCCTTAATTAAAAATTCTTTTTTTTGTTTGTTAAAAATTCAATTGTTTTGACTGAAAATTCAACTATTTTGTAAAAAATTAAACTATTCAATTGAAAATAAACTTTTTTGTTAAAAAATCATATTTTTGGTTTAAAATTCAACTATTTGGTTATAATTTGAACTAGTTTCATGAAAATTTAACTATTTGATAGAAAATTAACTTTTTTATTGAAAAATCATATTTTTAGGTTGTAAATACGACTATTTTGTAGATATTTCGTTATTTACCTTCAAAATTCAACAATTCTGTTGAAAATTCGACTTTTTTTATTAAAATTTTTTTTTTATCTGGAAATTTAACTATTTCATTTTTGGTTGGAAATTTATACTTTATATGTTGAAAGTTCAACTATTTGGTGAAAAATTTAAGTATATTTTTAAAACTTCATCTTTTTGGTTAGAAAAGCAATCTTTTTTTTATTCTCCATATTTTTGGTTGAGTATTCAACTGCTTGGTTAAAAATTCGTCTTTTTGGTTGAATTCAACTGCTCTTGATTTAAAATTAGAATATATTTTGGTTGAAATATTAACTATTACATTTTACGTTTCGCATTCAAACCTATTTTGCTAAATTCGACTGTTCTTGATTTAAAATTCAATTTTTCTTTTTATTAAAATATCAACTATTATATTTTTTGCTGAGATTTAATCTCTTCTTTTTAAAAATTCAACTGTATTCTAAAAAAGTCGTAATTTTGGCTTGAAAATGCAACCGTTTTGTTAACAATTCTTCCTTTTAGATTGAAAATTCGTCTTTTCTGGTAGAAATTGAAAGTGATCTTTCTTGGTTGAAAATGAATTCTTTTGTTGAGAATTTAACTATTTTGTTTGTTGTTCGACATTTTTGTTGAAAATTATTATTTTATTTCAAAGTTCAACTACTTGGTTGTCAAAGCAACTGTTTTGTTAAAAAAGAATTCTTTATTGTAGAAAATTCGTCTTTTTGGTTTGAAAGTTCATTTCTTTTGAAATATTTCAAATATTTTGAAATTTTTTAGAGTTCTTCAAAATTTCTTGCAATATTTAAAAATATTCTGAAATCTTTTAAATCCTTTTAAATCCTTCAAAATTATTCAAATTGAAAAATCTAATGACGAATCCTTATAATCGTTTAAAATACGCTAAAATATGTCAAAGCCTTTAAAATCTTTATATGTTCTTTGAAACCTTTTGAATCTCTTGAAAATTCCTTGGCATTTAAAAAAAATCCCTAAAATCTTTAAATTCCCTTCAAATTATTGAAATCTACTGAAAAATCCTTAAAATTTTTTAAACAACCCAATATTATTTAAAATCGTTTGAAATTTTTTTAAAGAAGATTCACATGTTTTCAACAATTTTAGGTTCTGTTCAAGTGTTTCACCAAAAATCGGTTATTCTAAACAAAAATAATTAAATTTTAAAGAAGATTTAAGATTCTGAATAATTATTTGTTATGTCAGTGTTTTTCGTCGAAAATTGTTTTTTTTTTTTTTTTAAATCACCAGATTTGAATCCAACGATTATTGTTTAGAATAATGAAATTTAAAATATTGAACAATTTCGAATTTTGATAATGTTTTTCGTCTGAAATTGAAATTTTTATTAAAATATAATTTGATTTCAAAGAAGATTAACAATTTTTGAAAAATTTTAGGTTACATTGTCCTTTTACATCGAAAATTTATATTTTTAAAGAAACATAATAATTATAATTTGATCAAGAATTACAATTTTCGAATAATTTTGGATTATGTTAGGGTTTTTTGTCGGAAATTTGTATTTTTAATAAAATAATTTTAAATACCCTAAAATATTTTAAATATTTTGAAATTTTTTAGAGTTCTTCAAAATTTCTTGCAATCTTCAAAAATACTCTGAAATCTTCTAAATCCTTTGAAATCCTTTAAAATAATTCAAATTGAAAAATCTATTGAAAAATCCTTATAATAGTTTGAAATACGCTAAAATATTTCAAGGCCTTTAAAATCTTTTTCTGTTCGTTGAAATCTTTTGAATCTCTTGAAAATTCCTTGGCATTTTAAAAAAATCCCTGAAGTCTTTAAATTCCCTTCAAATTATTGAAATCTACTGAAGAATCCTCAAAATCTTTTAAACAACCCAATAATATTTAAAATCGTTTGAAATTTTTTAAATGAAGATTCACATGTTTTCAACAATTTTAGGTTCTGTTAAAGTGTTTCACCAAAAATCGGATATTCTAAACAAAAATAATTACATTTTGAAGAAGATTTAATATTCTGAATAATTATTTGTTATATTACATATGTCAGTGTTTTTCGTCGAAATTTTTTTTTTTTAATCACCAGATTTGAATCCAACGATTATTGTTTAGAATAATAAAATTTACGACCCAAGATACGTAATAATTGACTAGTCTGGTCCGTCGAAAATCTTAATTTTTTGAAAAAAAAATTGAATTTGAAGCTAAGATAACATCAATATTCATAAATTATAACAAATATTGTCCTTGCTTCTCATTTATATTATTTTAGATAATAGATACTATAAAATACAAAAATGTTTCATTTAATTAAAAAATTGCGTGAGACTAAACAAATTTTTTTCTATTTTTTTTAATTTTCTATGTTTAAGGGTGGTTCTGTGTATCTAGTTGTCTTTCTCATACTTTTCAAATTAATTCTTTGAGTGAAAGAAAAAATTATTTTTAAATTTTCAAAAAATATGTATCTATCAATAGTGTCCTAAATTACTCGAAATCGTTAAAAACAGAATTAGGAAAAATTGGTGCTTATAAAGTTGTTATTTTCATGTCTTCATTTATATCGCCAACGGCGATACCACGCTTAAAAAACCAGTTCTCGTCAGATCACTGAAGTTAAGCAGCGTTGGGGGCGGTTAGTACTTGGATGGGTGACCATTCGAGAATACTGCGTGCTGTTGGCCCACCGTGGATGTGGTGAGCCCACACTTGTAGTAGTTATTTACTACAAGAAACTATCCACCTAGAAACAGTACCCGAATCGGGTAGTGTCACGCCTACCCTGAAAGGGAAATGGCT
>CAKNYM010050428.1:0-71386 GCA_932195095.1 Andricus curvator
AATTATTATTTATTCTGTTTTATAATATTTTCTACATTATTTGTATGAGGGTCCAAAACAGTGACCGAAACGTTTCAAAATAAATTATCGAATCTTTTATTTTGACCTTCATTTCCATGTCTTGCTTCACTATTTAATACAAATAAAAGGTCGAGACTAAACGTACAACATTACTAACATGTGGAATTTTGAACATTACATCAAAATATGGGGATTCTTCCAAATGGTTTCCCATTTCTTTGGACATGGTTACTCTTCACTTCTCAAGGAATGGTCAACTATCAAATATAAACAAGCTAATCTTATCAATCAACGAATCTTCCTCTTACGCTGCAGGAGATCCGGCTTGATTCCTTCACACATCAAATGTAAATTAAAAAATTCGAACTTTTATTTCTTGAACTCCCAAAACTCATGTAAATTAATGTTAAATCATGTGTTTTACTTTCTGTTGGATTTTTACTTTGACTTTATCTTCGATTTTTAACTTGCACCAGGTATGTTTGTTTCTCTGTTTCCCTTATTGACCTTCCGTTTTCTTCGCTGTTATCAATATTTATTGCTTGATATAGATTTAAAAATTAGGGCCTCCTTTTACGAGACAACCCTTTTCTTTCTTGTACTTAAAATTTACATTTTTATTCATTATTATTTATTCTGTTTTATAATATTTTCTGCATTATTTGTATGTTTTTTACAGGCTTAATAAATGTTTTGTTGATTGATGAGGGTCCAAAACAGTGACCGAAACGTTTCAAAAAGAATTATCGAATCTTTTATTTTGACCTTCATTTCCATGACTTGCTTCACTATTTAAGTTATGGTAATTTATATATTTTTAAAATCGATTTTTATACTAAAATTTTTCTTATTCTCATAATTTAAAGTTGATGCGAGAATAGAAAAGTTGTGTTGATTCAAGACGAATCGATTGACCCATAGCATTCATATATTTGATTGAAGCGTAAGGAGGCTATGGTAATGCATAATATTTGAAAACACGATTTTGTATGGTAAAACTTTTTTCACTAACATAATTCAAAATTGATGCAAGAACGGAAAAGATTCCTTGATTCGAGGCAAATCGATTGATCTATAATATTAATACACTTTATTGAAGATTAAGGAAGGTATGCTCATTTATAATGTTTGAATCATCTGTTTCTAAAAGAAAAACTTTTTTTCATCGACATAATTCAAAATTGACGCATGAATAGAAAAGATTTTTTGATCATAAATTTTCAAATAGAATAATTCTGACAATTTCTGTAAAAAAATTATAAAACTGGGAAAGGGATAGGGTGCGACAGAACTTTTCCCTTCCCTTTTCCAGTTCGAAAAATTATCATTTCGAATATGAAATTTGATTTGTCTTTGTATTTAAAAAAATGTTTGTATTATTTTCTAATTTTGTATTTTTGGCAAATTTCTATTTTTAAATTGATCAAAATGAAGACTTTGATTTGTCTACTCTGTTGAAAAAAATAACTAATGCTTCCTCTATGAGGAAGCAAATACATTTGCTGACGGGAAGCAAAGTGCCCGTGAAATGAGCACCATATAATTAGAAAATACAAAAAAAAGTGGAAACACTCGAGATCGAATTCACATCTAGTTTTATTTTATTTTTATGGCAAGCAATTATTGCTAAGTAATTTTAATTATATTCCACAAGAAAAAAAAATTTTATTTTTCAAACGCATTAGCCGAGAAAAATTTGTTTACTACATTGTTGATACAAATGAAAATAGTGGATCGTTATCGAACTAACAAAAAAAGTTAAAAAATGTGTTATTAACAGTTGATTACACAAAAAAAAAACAAGTTTAAATGCTGAAAAATAGCCAAATAATACATTTGTTAATTAAGTTTGGTTAAACATTTATCAAATGTTATCGATTCATAGCAAAAAATCATTACTAAACAACTGGCTGGTAATTCCGGGAAAATAGCGGTATTTTATTTATAAATACATGAAATGATAAAAATTTGTTTAAACAATTGTTGTTTACAATAATAAATTGTTTACTTTCATGAGAATGTTCTTAAAAGTTTAGAAGTTAGTTATTTACAGTTAACTGCATCGAAAAAGTCAAGTTTGTACCTCCAAAAACAGCCAAATAGTGCATTTGTTAATTAAGGTAGTTTAAACAATTATTAACTTTTATTTGGTGACTAAATATGATACATAGGTTTTATTTACAAGTAATATATGATCGATTCCATAAAAAATCTTCATTTATTCCATAAAAAATACCTGATATGGATATTTGTTAATAAAAATTGCTTCTAAAATAACAAATGATTCATTAACTTTTATTAATTCAACTAAAAAACTATTTTTGTCCATAAATTGTTCAAATTTAGTGCGAATCAAGTGACGAATCGCCGCCAATCCCCACGAAACCATTTTCATTCACTTATTTGTTCATAACAAATTCAATAAATTTTTTAACATTGGCATTGCTATTGGACATCTTTTTTAGATAGTTGCTTTCAGAGTACCCCGGGAGCCTTTAACTAGGGCCTCCAGTCATATTTGCCATTATTGTCCTCTCTCTTTCCATCAATTACTTTTGCATTTATCCCTATTCATCCCTGCATATTGCACTCTTCCTGTCCACAAAATATGTTGTTTTCAGAGGAAATTAGGCGATACGTATTTTTCAGATTTAAAAAAAAATTTTAAGAAGCGTTTGAATTTTCTGCTTTGTTTTTCAAAAAACCTGAATTTTTTTCTTTTAACCTCATAAATAACTTTTGACCTAATTGAGATATTTATTTTTTTCCTTTTGATTCTAATAGCCTTTAATTTAAATTTTTTGCCAATTTTTTTAACTAGCTTTTGTGGCCAGGAGAATTCTTTTTTCTTACAATTGAAATTTCTACTTTTTTTTGGAAACAATTACAGATACGAAAAAATGTGAAGATACAAGTTTGCACATCTAAAATATTCTATGAAAAATGTCTCTTATTCTTTTGCTATATCTTTCATCGTTTACGAGAAAAATTAAAAAATTACATTTTTTGGGGAAAAAAATTCTCGTAGCCTCAGAAATGGTTTAGCTCGCATGATGCTGATAAAGTGCCTTTCTTTCATTAGCAGAAACATTTCAAAAATATTTGAAAGAATAAAGAAGGTGGGGTTTTCCAGAAAATATATTTTTTTCATGTTCTCAAAATTTGAAGAAAAAAATAAAAAAGATTTTCTGGAAAACCCCACCTTTTTTATTTTTTCGCATATTTTTTTTACAATTTCTGCTAATAGAAGAAAGGCATACCATCAGCATCATGTGAGCTAAGCCATTTTTGAGGCCGGGAGAATTTTTACATTCTCATCATTTATGATTGAGAAAGTATTAGATTTTTCTGAAATTTGACATCACAGTTTTTCAACGGATCTCCACGTTTTGAGACCCCTTGAAGCTAAAAATCAAGTTTTGGCGATGGTGTCTGTCTCTCTGTCCTTCCGTCCGTCTGTCCGTAAACACGATAAGTCTCGAAAAAATGAGCGGATCGAATCGAGCTTTGGCACACTTATTTTAGGTCCCAAAAGAAAATACGAGTTTGTTAACCAGCCATTTTGGATAAAAATTCAAAAAGTTAGAGCAATTTCAACATTTTTGAGACCAGTTTTTTTAAGATTTAAAAATGTTATGTACGGAAATTCGTAGTACTAAAATGAAAATTTTAAGCCAAACAACGCACGATATGAAAAAGAGCCAAGAAACCAAAAACGCTGCTCTTTGAAAGCCCTACAAGATTATCATAACAACTTTTTAAATTTTCTTGAAAAATCGCAAATTCAAATTTTGATCTCACAAAAAATAATTAAAAATAAAAAAATTCCATTTTGTGCTCACACTATTCAAGATACGAAAAAAGATGAATAGACCAAAATTATGCTGCAAAAAAAGATCTACAAATTTGTTATTAATTAATTTTTGATAGGACGCGTAGTTTTTGTTTTAATCGTGAAAAATATCATTTTAAATAAAAAATATTAAATTTTTGAAAAAGCGACACAAGCCACAAAAAAAATTAGTAAACAAGAATTGTGCAACTAAAACATATCTAAAAATTTTGTATAAATCATGTTTTAATAGGACGCGTAGTTTTAGTTTCAATCGTAAAAAACAACATTAAAAATAAAAATGAAAAATTGGTGGAAAAGCGACAAAAGTTTGTTCGTAAAAAAGTTGAATTTAAACAAAATTATCGTTCGCGATATTCTGTGGAAATAAAACTGTACAAATGAACAAAAATTGTCTGAACAATTGAAAGTTAATTTAAAAATACCTAAAATCTTGTAATTTATTCATTCATAAGGATCGATGAAAAAAAGAAGAAAAAAGTAATAATTAAGGGCAATATCCTGTAAAATCATGATTGCACTGGCATGGGGTAGTTTTTGGGGCACCATAAAAGGGGCTCGGAGGGGTTAAAATTATAAAATTAATAATGGATTCTAGTATGGTCGCCACTGAAACTTCTGTATGCACTCAGAGGTCACCGAGATACCTTTTATTTAAAAGGTAAAAAAAAAGTTTTACTAATTAATTCTGTAAAATGTCACTATTAATTAGTTAAGTTTGAACAGTTGTGATTCTGAGAGGCAATAACGTATCTTTTGCGTAAGAAAAAAACCTATAAAATAAAAATAAACTTCTTTAGTCACTCAAGTTCATCCTTATTGAAGATACATCATTTTTACAAAGTTTGATAAATAATTCTAATTTTCTATGGAAAATGAGGAAAATATACAACCGAAAAAAATTTCTAACTTCGCAAAAAGAACTGTGTTGAAAAGTAGCGCATGAAGACCCTGAATTTTCACGTTTTGGACGGAATTTACAGAAATGTGTTTTCCCCATGTTATTCTTATGGGAAACTTCAGCGGGTTTATTAAAAAAAAAAGGTTCACTTTTTTTGGGAACTTAACAAAATGGGGAGGGTGTGCCGCAAAAATTCGAAACTTTTATTTTTTTGGGCCAGCTTGGGGTATACCTATGGTAAACTTATGCCACTTAAATATTGTATACATACAATATAAGTGGCATCACTATAATGTTACCAGATAGATCGTAGATCGAACTATGATTTCCTGTCGTAAACCCAAAAGCGATATTTTTTCTTTGTTAACAAAAACGCGAATATCTCTTAAACAACGACTGATAAAGTGGATCCATGTTTGCTTACAGAAAAATCTAAAAAAGGGACTCAATGCTCAACTCACCATAAAAAAAATCATCTCAACTTACACAAATAATTAATTCGTTTTTGTTATGTTTCCTATTTTTGAAATATTTAAATCTGAGCCAAATTGATTTTTTACTGCTTTACAATTAGTATGACAAAGAACTGAAAAATATCAACAAAAATGGCAGTTAAATTTCTTCTAATGTTTATAATATGGCGTTTAAATTAAAAAAGTATCGCTTGATAATTACCCAAAATTTGTGGGTGACTTACTTCGAAGACCCAGAAAGCCAATAAGTAGAAGATCTCACACCGCATGATTGAATACGTCGATAAATTTCTACTTCATGAACCAGAAGTATTTTGTTTTAATCTGTAAAGTTGCCTTTCTATACTAAACTGTAAATGCGTGAAATGTATATTTAGGTGACGCACGAGAAATTCTTTTGAGAAGAGTTCGGAAAGAATAATTACGCAATTATCATTATTTGAATCCTCGCTTAAAGGTAGCGTTAAGTCAACTAAAATCTGTTTTTCGCCAATCATTGTTTTCCTTATTTAATAGGAATGTTTACTCTATAATGAAATAATTGAGATTTTCAGTAAATAATGTGATATTTCACATGTTCGATAACGCAACACGTATTTTTCTGATTTAAGAAAAAAAATAATTGTGCGAAGTTATGAGTATTTGAATTTTGAAGTTTCTTTTTGAAATAAACAAAAAATTATTTCATTAAACCCTTATAACTTTTGATTTAATTCAGATATTTAAATTCTATTTCTATATTCTAGCGAGGTTTATTGTCCTTTTTTGAAATCCGTTTGAAAATTTCAAAAATGAGGTTTGAAGAACCTATTTTTACAAAATACCCACCTTTATATTCGTTGCCATTTTTATGTTAAATTTGTACTTCGAAAGATTGCATTTACGCTTTTTTTACGAACTACAGCAAAGTTGAGAAAGAATAACAAAATTATCATGATTTGAAGCCTTCAAGTTAATATTGAAACGATTCATATCTGTTTTGCTCGTATCTTAGTTTTCCGGTTCAAATAGCCAGGCTTACTGTACTCCGCATGTTTACGACACCAGAAAAGTTAACTCAGAAAAATATTTGTTTTATATTAAAGAAACCGTTTGTTTCACATAATTTTTTTGGCTTAACCAAAATGAATTTCAAAATGAGGGAAATCATTCTTAACTAAAGAAATATTTTCATTGAAATAAAAGAACAATTCTTTGATAAAATATATTTCTTTGAATTAAAGAAACTTTTCTATGATGTGAGAGCCAATGCATATTTCCCTTTTTTTTAAGTGTTTGAATCAATGAATCTTTTTTTCTGAGTGTAGCCAAAACTTAATGTGTGGCTAAATTCAGTTTTTATATATTATATCAGGTGTATATATATGGAAAAAAAATTTTCAACCATATTTTTGGAATTTTCTTTTGTATAATTCTACATGTTTAGAACCAGATGAAGCTACCTTGGTTTACATTTACATCATTTCACTCACTTGCCAGTCGATATCTAATGTTGTCTGGAAATGATCTTGTAGAAAAAACATGTCGCAAGGTGGCCACAGGTCAGGCAAAACCTGGAAATCAGGGAAAAGTCAAGGAGTTTGAAAAAAGGCAAAAGTCAGGGAATTTCAAGTGATTTCAAAAAATTTTTAAGATTGCATAGTATTTTTTTTAAATTCCCAGAAGTTTTGAAGAGCTTTAAGATGTTTCAAGAAATTTTGAAAATAGTTTGATTATTTGAAGGGATTACAAAGAAATTTTTAAAAGTGTAGGGTATTTTTTAAAATTCCAAGGAATCTTCAAGAGCTTTAAAAACTTTCAAGGTATTTCAAAATATTTCAAAGTGTTCGAAATATTTTCGGGTATATTTAAAGATTTCGAAGAATTTTAAATTGATTTCGAAAATTTGAAGGTATTTAAAATGGTTTTATGGTATTCTTAGAACATCCAAGAAATTTTCAAGAGCTTTAAAACGTTTCAAGAGAGTTGAAAAGATTTCAAAGGATTTGAAATATGTTAGGGCATTTTAAAAGGTTTTAAGGCATTTTCAAGAGATATAAAAAAATTGTCATGGGGCTTTAAAGAATTTACTAAAATCTCGGAAGATATGGAACGATTTTATAGAATATTTTATACACACATACATTAATTAGCAGTTCGAACTCGAAAGTTCATTGCCTCACTACCCGATTCGGGTAGTGTTTATAGGTGGATATTTACTACCAATGTGGGCCCACCACACCCACGATGGGCCAATAGCACGCATTATTCCTGAACGGTCACCCATCCAAGTACTAACCGTGCCCAACAATGCTTAACTTCAGTGATCTTACGAGAACTGGTGTTTTCAGCGTGGTATCGCCGTTGGAATATTTTATAGAATATTTTATAGGATATTTTAAAAGGTTCCAAGGGATTTTATTGGATTTTTGAGGATTTCAATGATTATAAGGGATTTCAGAAGCTTTAAAGGTATTTTAATTAATTTTCCAGGATTTCAGGAAATATTATTAGATTTCATAGAATTTCACGGAATTTTATAATATTTTAATGGATTTCAAACAATTTCTTAACAACAAATGAGAGATTTCATAGGGTTTCAAAGATTTGAAAAGATGTTTGAATATTGTTTGCAGTCCTTTTGAGTTCATTTAGAATTCACCCTGAATTCTTTTAAATTATTTTGAATTCTCGGGAACAGATATAATATTTAGAACTTTGCTTGTGAAATAAAACATTTATAGAGATATAAGACATTTATACAAATAAAATATATGGACAATCCAAACTTACTTATAAGTGTATTCAAATTTTCCCTTCCACATGGGATTGACAGACACTAACCCTTTAACTTAACCCTTATTAACCGCAACTATAAAATAAGCCTCCATTAAATGCCTGACTTTTACACAATCCTGTGTAGTCCCGGTCCCATACCGTCTGCAGCCGGAATTTTATTAGAAGCGCTCGCATCCGCCTGAGCATTTTAGTCAGGGAAGTGGAAAACTGCATAAATCCAAAAACTCCCAATCGCACCCGGTTACAGGCAGACGAGTTTGGATGTAAATATTCAATAGCATCAAGTGCCCCCATTAATCCTCGGCGTCAAACCTCCCCTGCTGGACAGCGGGAATCACGAACGGTCATCCATCCGAGTGCTACCCAAGCTCGTCCCTGCTTAACGTCAATGACATCGACAATTCGAAAATCACAACCCAACTAATTCCGTCGGTTCTTTTATGTGTTTTTGTTTTTCAACTTTTACTCAGACGAATCCAGTTTTTTTCTGTCATCTACCACAGACTATTTCAAGCGCCTGTTGAGTTGAAGATGTTAAAAGGGGTTTTCTTTTAATATTAATTTATAATACAATTTTTTATATGATGAAATTTTTCATATAATAAAATACTTATTTCAAGTAAGAAAAATATTTAATACTCAGCAAGATATAATTCATATCAGTGGATATGAATATTTGCGACGATTTTCGACGTAGGGGGGTGGGGTTAACGCAGAATGTGACATAACACATGAAAAATGTAAATGGTAATAACAATTTTTTTAAATGCTTGAAAAGTGAAAATTAGTCATTTTATTAGGCTTCGAAATCTTTACTTTATTCCTGTCTTTTTCCTTTTTTTAACGAATTCCACTTTTTTTCTTCTATTTTGAAGAAACTTTCTCCTTTTCTCTTTTTTCCGCTTAAATGCACTATTTTGTTGAAAATTCGTTTTTAGTGGAAAACTAATTTTCTTAACTGAAAATTTAACTAATACATTTTTGGCACAAAATTAATAGTTTTTAGTTGAAAATTCAACTATTAAATATTTAATAATAGATTTAATGCTTTCATGATGATTCATTATAATAAATTTAAAGGATGTTTTTCGAGTTTCAATCGTGTGCAAAACTACGAATCTTGCATTCAATGCATTTTTTTCTCGGCAATTCGTAATAAAAGAGTTGCGAAAGAATGACCCAATTGTCAATATTTCGAAGCCTCGGCAGAGATAGCGTTGAATCAAGAAGAATCTGTTTCGAAAAATAGTTTTTAACCATTCAAATTCCTCAAATAATTGTATACAAATGCACTTATTTCAACGATTAAAGATTTTTTCACATAACTTTAATGTTTAAAAATAAATAGTGATTTATTAATCAATATCGGACTATAAGCTTAACTATTTAATTCTGCATTTCTCATATTTTAAATTGAATAAAATTCGTACCGGAGAAATCCGGCTGTACACACAGTGGGGCAAAAAAGGTGATTCTGGACAAATCAGTCCACAGGCCACAATTTCAATCCAATTTTAATGTTTCTTTCAAAGCTAATCAAATTCTCCATAGTTTGGTCGAGGACGATTTTGAAAAAGTTTATTCTTTATTATTTTATTTAATAACAAAAATGGAAAAAAATTGTTTTTTTTTTAGAAGAGTACCGGTTTTAAAAAAATACTTGGATTCAATCCAAAATACCTAGAATAAATAAAGAAACTATCCAGAAAAATGGTCTAATAGCTTAGAAATTGTTACAAAATTTATTGAATTTGTTATAAACAAATAGGTGAGTGAAAATGGATTCATGGGGATTGACAGTGATTCCTGAATTGATTTGCACAAAATTTGAACAATTTGTAGACAAAAACCGTTTCTTAATCGAGTTCATAAAATATAATAAATAGTTATTTCATAAACAAAATTTATAAACAATTATTTAGAGCAGGTCGTTATTTTTAAATAAATCAAGTGTTTTTCTATTGAATCGGCCAAAACTCATACGAAAATATCACAAAATTATCAGGTTTATTCATCCAATAAGAACTGATGATTGTTTAGACAAATTTAATTAACAAATGCACTGTATGGCTATTTGTAAAGGTAAAAACTTGTTTTTTTTTCATCGTAACCAACTATTAATAACTAATTTTTAAACTTTTTTTTAAGAAACCTCGATAAAAATCCACTATTGTTATTGTCATTAACAATTTTGTAGACAAATTTTTGGGTTTACATATATATTTGTAAACAACAAATTCCATGTTTCGTGGGGATATTGAAAGTTAACGTAACTGTCAACAGTTGCTTACGTTGAAAAAAAAAACAAGTTTTTACCTTAAGAAGTAGCCGAAAAATGCATTTGTTAATTAATTTTGTTTAAAAAATTATCAATTGTGATCGACCGATTGCACAGAGCCATTATTACTAAATAACAGGCTGCTAATATTCGTAAGAAACGGAATTTTTTCTTGAGAAATGCATAAGATGATAAAACTTTGTTTAAACAATTGTTGTTAACAATTAAAATCATTGATTGTCATATAAGCTCCCTAAAAGTTTAGAAATTAGTTATTTACACTTCTTTACGTTGAAAACCCCAAGTTTTTACCTCTAAAAGTAGCCAGACAGTGCATTTGTTAATTAGATTCGTTTAAACAATCATCAGTTGTTATTGTATGAATAAATCTGATAATTTTGTGACATTTTTGTATAGTTTCTAACCGATTCATTGGAAAAAACGTAATTTATTTCAACATAACTACCTGCTATGGATACTTGTTTGTAACATTTGTTTATAAAATAACTATTTATTATATTTCATGAATTCAATTGAAAAACGGTTCTTATCTACAAATTGTTCAAATTTCGTGCAAATCAATTCACGAATCACTGCCAGTCCCCATGATTCTATTTTCACTCACTTATTTGTTTATAACAAATTCAATTAATTTTTTTATCAATTTCTAAGCTATTAGACCATTTTCCTGGATAGTTTCTTTATTGATTCTAGGTATTTTGGATTGAATCCAAGTATTTTTTGTTAAACCGGTACTCTCCTAAAAAAAACACACAATTTTTTTCCATTTTTGTTATTAAATAAAAAAGTAAAGAATACACTTTTTTTAAATCGGCTTCGACCGAACTATGGAGAATTTTACAAGCTTTGATTTAGGAAAAAAACCATTAAAACTGGATTAAAATTGTGGCCTGTAGACTGATTTGTCCAGAGACACTTTTTTTGCCCCACAGTGTGTACGTACGGAAATTTCGGTACACGTAGCCACGGCCTTAATTTTTAAGGCCATACAATTCTTGAGACTAAAATTTTTTAGTTTAAAAGAATTTAAGGCTTTGAAATTGCTACAATTTTAAATATTTTATGTTGGAATTGTGTCTAATTTTGAAGCCCTCCAAATAAAACATTTTTAAATTAAATGAAGCTTCAGATTAGTAATAAGGTAAACGTCCCAGTAAACTTGTTGTCAATTATTTTGCCTTTTTTCTGATTTAAATTAAATATTAAATATTTTGACTAATCGAATTAGTAATTTTCTAATAATATTTAGTGACTTACTCTTCTTTAATTAAATTATTAGAATTTTACTAGTAATTAGTGAAATTTCGTTGATTTTGATTCAGAGAAATGAGCGGGTAACTTTTCTGCAAACCATAAGGATACCTGTAAATGACCAGGAATTGTTTTTTTTTGTACATTTTTAGTGATCATCCTCATTACGTGTAAAAATGAATTTGTAGTATACTTATATGACCCATAGAGTAGAGACATTGCATACTCAGCCTTTGACGATTTAAACAAAATGTTTGTAGTGATTCAACCAGGAGTAGCGGATCCCCCTCGCTGACGGTAATTTTAGTGATTCAAAAACAGATAGTGCTTGCTCGGTTCATATTTTGTTTCACTAAGTTTCCAGTCGATACCTATTTTGTGTGGAAATGAATTTGTAGGAAGAAAATGTTGCTAATGTAGATATTTTCACCTGACATTCAGATAAAAAGTAGTCTTGAAACAAAAGCATCGTTCTTTTGCCTGTTTTGTTTCGAACCGCTTGAATATAATTTTTGCACAGACAGAATTATTAGGCTGCAACGGCTACAAGATTAGGTGAATTTATTCGCACAAGGATAATTTTTGCTGCAAAAGGATTCCTGTTGAGACAAACGAAAATCCTCTTAACCTTGAGAGGAAATTCCATTTACGTCAAGAATCATGGTTTTGTCACAAGAGGACATTTCTATGAGTTGAAGCATATATCCTTTGTAGGTGTATGAAACAATTGGCCGGGTCCTTTTTGAAAAAGTCGTTTTTTGTGTGTAATCAATATGAAATGAAAAACTGTGCCTGAAAGGCGTGGTCCACATGCGTATTTATTAATTAAAAGCATAAACTAGTGCAATAACTTTTTTTTTCATTTGGAAAATATGGAAGATTTCGGAAATGTAGAGTAAAAGACTACTTTTATGAAACTTTTTTTCAGAACAAATTTTGCTTCTTTAGAAACACGATAGGACAGATTTATTAAGAGCTGGAGATTGGAAGATCAATTTCATCAATTTAGTCGATTTAATTTTTTCAAATTGTTCACTGATGTGAACAAGATCATGTATGATGCAAGAGAAATTCATTCGAGAAGAGTTCGTAAAGAATTACAAAATTATTATCAACAAAAAGCTGTTTTTCTCGAATTTTTGTTTTTCTGATCGATTAGCAATGTTTGCTGTATGTCCAAATAATTAAGATTTTTGACAAATAATATGGTATTTCGCATGTTTAATTAGGCAACACGTATTTTTCTGATTTAAGTTAAAAAATTCTACGGAGTTATATGTATGTATTTGAATTTTGACATTTGTTTTTCAAATAAACACAAATTCTTTCTTTAAACCTCTATAACTTTTGATTAAATTGATATATTTTAATTTTCTTTCCATATTCTAGCGAGGTTTGTAGTCCTATTTTGAATTCCGCTGGAAATTTTTAAAAAGGTTTAGAGAACCTTTTTTCACAAAAAACCCCACCGTTATTTTTCTGTGTACTTCGATAAGAAAGGCATCCGATAAGTTTTGTGCGGGCCAAACCATTCTTGTGACCACGACATTTTTATTCTTCGAAAAATTGAATTACGCATTTTTTTACTGACAACAACAGAGTTTGGAAAGAATTACGAAATTATCATGATTTGAAGTCTCGCCCAAGGTAACTTTGGATCAAGTAACATCTATTTTGCTCGTTACGCTCAGAAAAATATTTGTATAAATTGAAGAAACCGTTTATTAACCATAATTTTCTTATTTAATCAAAATTAATTTCAAAGTAAAGAAAATAATTTTTAATTAATGAAAGTTTTTCATTGGAACAAAAACCCGATTCCCCCATCAAAACAAATGTCTTCTAATCAAAAGAATTTTCTTTAAATTAAAGAACCTTTTCTTTGAATGAAATTATATCCAACTTTGTAAAGAAATTTTTGAATAACTGGAGATTGCCTGGTCAATTGAACCAATTACATTTTTTCAATTGTTTATTGAATTGAAAATAATTATAGCTATACTTGATAGTTTTTTCCTTTACACATACATGCAAAACTATCGTTTGGTCACTGTTTACAGACATTGAAAATGGTCGATTCCATATCGTGCGCGAATGCGATGAGCAAAATCCCCATCATCGGTGAGCAAAATGCTCTCCATGGTTACCAAAACACTTTGCTCACCACGTTCACTACTAGTGCCACCTAGTTTCGTGAGCGGATACTATGTTCACGTCGTGTAGACAAAAATTGAAATTTTTAGATAAAATCGCAACTATTTAACATTACTATAGGAAAAGATAAGCAATAATAATTTGTTCAAACAATTAGTTTTGTTAAATTGTATTAATTATTACGTCGCTCTAAGTTAAAAGTGGATAAAAATTTGAATATTTCAGAAAAAGCCACAACTTTCTGCCACTATTCAAAGAGAATATTAGAAAAATAATATTAAATTGGTTAAGCAATTTTTTTTTCATTTGAATTAATTATCACCTCACTCTAATTGGAAAGTTAAAAATCAGTTGAAGAATTCGGCACACATCGCGACTTCCTAACTCTATTTTAAGAGGAAATTTCTAAAAATATTAATAAAATGTTTCAACAATATTAACGTAAACATCTAATTATCAATGGAAAGTAATACCTTATGTATTAGAAACAATTTGTATGAAAAAGACTGCAAAAAAATTATAATTAGCGCCGAAAGTCGTAAAATCCAATTTTTCACTTATGGGGTTTTTGGGACCCTACAAAACAGACTTATGGTGGCGATATTTAAAATATAATTTTTGATTCGTATTCTATGGCTCATTCTGAAGAGAAATGTTGAGTTTCAACTCGATTCACCTTCTATTTATGATTCTGAATAAAATTTATGAAACTGTTGTTTTTTTTTATGGGAAATACGTGTTGAACGTTTTTTGTATATTCGAACAAATTTTGAAGCGATATGCATGCAAATTCGAAATAAATTGGACCATTCTAATGTCTACTCAGCTGGAAAACCTGGAATTTTTAGGAAGTTTTAGGAAGTTTTTATATACCTAGAGAAACCTGGAAATGTCAGGGAATTTTTGTTTTTAATCGGAGTTTTTTTGAGACCTTGTCTAGATTTTTTAAAATTATAATATACAATTGAATAAAAATGCTTTTCACTCTTTAAATAGCTTTATCTTACTGGATTTAACTATTTTGTTAAAAATTCGTCCTTTATGGTAGAATATTTATGGTAGAAGATTTATCCTCTTGGTTGAAAATTCTTCTTTTTGCTTTAAAATTCAACAGTTTAGTGGAAATTTCTTTTCTCTCTTGACTGAACATTTTTTCATAGTTAAAAAATCAATTCATGTTGAAAATTTGTCCTTGTTGGTTGAATTCAACTGTTTTTTATTTAAAATAAAAATATTTTTTGGTTGAAATATGAACTATTACATTTTTCGTTGAGATTTCATCTTTTTCGGTTGAAAATTCATCTGTTTGGTTGAAAATTGAACTATTATGTTAAAAATTCGTTTTTTCAATTAATTTTTTTACTGCAAATTTAACTATAACAGTTGAAAGTTTAACTATTTTGTTGAAAATTTAGTTTTTTGTTTATAAATTAATTTTTTTAACTGATAATTTAGGTAATCCAATTGAATATTCCATCATATTGGTTGAAAATTCATGTCTTTGAATGAAAATTAATTTCATGTATTTTGTTGAAAAGTCTTTTTTTGTGGCAGCAAACTAATCTTGTTGACTCTAAATTCATCTTTTTGGTTGAAAATTTACCTATTTGATTGAAAATTTACCTATTTGGTTAAAAATTCATTTTTTCTTTTGGTATAATATTATTATTTTTTAACTGGCAATTTAACTATCCTAGTTCAAAATTCTTATTTTTTTTCGGTGAAAATTATTTTTATCAAAGGTACAGTCAATAGGTTACATTAGATAACCTCAGTGGTATGGGACCCATTTGCTGCCAGTACTTCAGTAAAATATTCCATGATTTTAGTTGAAAATTCATCTCTTTGGTTAAAAATTTATGTTGTTTAGTTGAAAATTCATCACTTTAGTTGAAAATTGATCTTTTTCAGTAAGAAATTGATCTTTTTAGTTGAAAATTTAACTATTTGGTTGAAATTTCGTTTTTTTCGGCAGAAAAATAATCTTCTTGTTTCAAAATTCATCTGTTTCTTTGAAAATTCAAAAATATGGTACGCATAAATTAATCTCATTAAAAATAAATCATACTCCTACATTTTCGTGAAAAATCACCCTATTTCCTCTGTTTTGAGAGCATTTTTGGCTGTGAAGTCTGATATATTTTTGCATTTTATCTCTATCAGCCATGCTTTATTGAAATCGGTTAAGTAGTGCCCCGTCAATCCAATAAACGTGAATGTCCGTAGTTCTGACGAGAAAATAGATTTGCGGTATTTTTTTGTTATACTTGGTGGTGAGTTTCTATTGCAAATCGATGCGTTACTGTCAGAATTAATTTTTATTACGTCCTCTAACTAACATAAAAAAATGTTTCATGGTTCATAAAAGTCCTTATCTAAGAAAGTTCTGTCGTCTGAAGTTAATTTCTCCTTATAACGTGGAGCAGCTTGACTAAAAGAGAATATAAAACTTTGACGACTCTTGTTCGCAAGAGGAAAACAACTCTGGTATCCCGCCGGACCGCTCGTTTATCCGAACGGGTAATCCGTTGTAATCCGAAAATCCATTGTAATCTGGAGTAATCCACTTGAGATCCCCCATAATCCACTTGTAATTCGATATAATCCACTTGTAATCCAGTTCTATTATGGAGTAATCTTGTATAATGCGGCGTAATCCACTTATACATCCAGCGTAATCCAGAGTGATACCCTTGTAATCCAGATAATTCAGGGTAATGAAGGTAATCCAGTAATCCACTTGTAATCCAGAGTAATTTACATGTAATCCAGGGTAATTCTCTTGTAATTTGTCTAATTCGAAGTAATTTAAGTAATCCAAGTAATTAACTTGTAATTCAGAGTAATCCAGGTAATTCGAAGTAATTTACGTAGGCAATCCAAATAGTTTTGAAGCATTTTCTTCAACCAAGGTTTTGTTAATTAATTTTCTTAAGTGTTAAGGATTAATCTTTTTTTAGCTGAAAATTCAACTACTTGGTTCAAAGTGGTAATAACATTTTAAAAATTCAGTTTTCTGGTTTGAGATTCTTGATTACAGTTGAAATTCGTTTGGTTGAAAATTTAACTATTTTCTTCAAAATTCGTTTTTTGGTTAAAAATTAACTTTTTCAACTGAAAATTTATCTATTCTGAAGGTTGACCCAGAAACCTATTCCTTGAGAACGGCATTAAAATCCGAACCCAAAAGAACAAATATTTCTAATTTTCTTCTTAAAAAATTATCTATTCTATTTTTGGTGAAAATTTGTCTTTCTTAGTTTAAAATTCATGTATTTTGTTGAAATCTCGTTTTTTTTTTAATTTTTAAACTTACCTATTTTATGGAAAATTCCACTATCGGGTTGGGAATTCATGTATTTTGTTAAAAATTCGTCTTCTTGGTAAAAAAAATAATATATTTGTTTGGAAATTCAACTCTTTGTTTGAAAATGTATGTATTTTGGTAGAAAATTAATTTCCTTGCTTGAAAATTAATCTTTTTGTTGAAAATGTAACTATTTTATGAAAAAAGTAACTATTTTGTTGAAAATTCGTTTTTTGTTGTTGTTGAAAATTAATTTTTTTAACTAAAAATTCAACTATTCCATTTTTTATCGTAAATTTAACTTTTTTAGTTGAAAATTCATCTTTTTGGTTGAAAGTCGTTTTTTCTTGAAAATTAATTTTTTTAATAGAAAATGTAACTATTCTATGTATTTTTGTAAATTTATTTTTTTTTATTTGAAAATTAAACCATTTGGTTGAAAATTGAACCACCGGATGCAGGAACCAGCCCGCCGCTCGAAAACGCGTGAAAGTATTGTCCGAACTTCTCAAAAAATAAAAATTTTCAAAATCGAAAAATCAATTTTTTGAAAATGTAGAATTGTAGAGAATCAGGAAATGAAACTTTTTCCCGTTTACATTTTTTTCACCAAACGTTTATTTTTAATAATAAAAACGAAATATTGAAAACAAGTTTCTCGCTGATTTAATTAAGTTTTAAAACTTAAATCGTTCTAACTCGGCCAAATATTATTGAAATGAGTTCATATTTGCAGGACATATTCAAAATACTGTAGCGATGCCTAGGAAATCATGTAAAGGTTAACAATCGCTTATTGTTTAATAATTTTTAATTGCAAAATGAGGTATCTAGGCAACTTCGACTTTCAAACAACTTCCAGTGACTTATTTGTTCAGCAATGTTGAATGAAGTTTTTTGGAAAATCTCATATCTATTCGTTAAAAATTTACTGAGATATTCAGATTTGGAAAAAGTACTCGACGTCTGCCCGTGCTGTTAGCTAATGCGTCGCGAGGACTGCTCTGTCAGGCAGCGTTCTCGAAGTTCAGTCTGCGCGGGCAGACGTCGAGCACTTTTTCCAAATGTGAATATCTCAGTGAATTTTTAACGAATAGATATGAGATTTTTTTTACTGGGAGTTGTTTGAAAGTCGAAGTTACGTAGATACTTTTTACCTGCGAAACCAAGAAAACACAATTATCGATTGACCTCATATTGCAATTGAAAATTATTAAACAATAAGCGATTGTTAACCTTTTCATGATTTCCTAGGCATATTTTGAATATGTCCTGCAAATATGAACTCATTTCAATAATATTTGGCCGAGTTGGAACGATTTAAGTTTTAAAAATTAATTAAATCAGGGAGAAACTTTTTTTTCAATATTTCGTTTTTATGATTAAAAATAAGCGTTTGGCGAAAACAATTCTATTGGGAAAATTTTTATTTCCTTATTCTCTACAATTCTACATTTTCAAAAAATTGATTTTTTGATTTTGAACATTTTCATTTTTTGAGACGATTGGACAATGCTTTTACGCGTTTTCGAGCGTCGGGCTGGTTCTTGCATCCGGCGAGTCAATTCATGTATTTTGTTGAAAAATTCTATTTTTTTAGTAGAAAATGAATCTTCATGCTTGAAAATTCGACTAGTTGGTTGAAAGTTAAACTACTTTGTTGAAAAACTGGAAATTCAACTATTTCATTTTTTTATTCCAAATTTATTTTTTTTAGTTGAAATTTCGTTGTTTTTTTTTTGTAGAACATTGGGATTTTTACTTGAATATTCATCGCTTTGTTTGCAAACATAACTATTTTGTTGAAATTCAACTATGGGTTTGAAAATTCACTTATTTTGTTAAAAATACGTCTTTTTAGTAGAAAATTATTCTTCTTGTGTGAAAATTCAACTATTTGTTTGAAAATTTATATTAATCTTCTCGCTTGAAAATTAATCTTTTTGGTTGAAAATGTTACTATTTTGATAAAAATTTAACTATTTTAATTAATCTTCATGCTTAAAAATTCATTTTTTTGTTTAAAAAATTAATCTAGTTTGTAGAAAATTACATTTTTCGTTCAGAATTCATCTCATTTGGTAGAAATTATTCTAATTTGTAGAAAATACAACATTTTGGCTAAAGAGTCATTTTTTGGATGAATATTCTTCATTTTTAGTTGAAAACTCATCTCTTCGGTTAAAAAATTCAACTATTTTGTTGAAAAATCATTCTTTTTGGTTTGAAGATTTATTTTGTATCTGAAGTTTGAAGTACATTAGTTAAAGATTCGTCATTTTAGTTAAAAAATCATCTCTTTGGGTGAAAATTTAACTATTTCATTGAAAATTTGTTGTTTTGTGTTGAAATTGATCTTTTTTAGTTGAAAAAAATGAAAATTCAACGGTATGGTGGAAAGTTTATCTTTTTTAGTTAAAAGTTCAACTACTTCGTTGAAAATTCATTTGTTTTATTTAAAATTCTTTTTTTTTTGTAAACAAGTTAATCTTCTTGGTTGAAAATGCAGCTAGTTGATTTAAAGGTCATCTATTTTGTTGAATATTCGACAATTTTGTTCAGAAGCAATCCTTTTTGGTCTAAAATTCGCGTGAGCCTAGTTTTGGTGGAGTAATCCACCATTAATTCATGTAGTCCATAGTAATCCTATGCAATCCGGAGTAATCTTAGGTAATTCAGGGTAATCCGATATGATCTCTCTCGCTTGTTCTCCAACGTCATAATATGAAACGTTGAAAATTACGTTAACTTGGCTCGTGCCTTTTTTCCGTTCATCATTCCGATGGTGGGTGTGAGGAGAATCTGAAGAAGAGGACAGGAAGGGCAGGAGAGAAAATATAGTAGAGAGAGGATGCAAGCAACAATGGGAACAGATATAATGGAAAAAAGAACGAACGGGAGTGAATTATTTATTATACGTTCTGGCACAAAGTCCTAAAGGTAACAAAAGAAGTGGAATAAGCTCACATAAATGAAGAACAGTTTACTCAGAAAAGTGTAGAAGAGCACAGAGGAGGGAAGAGAAATTGCTTATTTAAAAATAAGACTCACGGAAATCATGCCAACAGCATGTAAAATATTATCACTTGTCTCTCCTTTATTCACTTTCAGGTCACCCATGATGAATAACTACTGAGGAAATGTGTGTTATACCCAACAATTTTATTTCTTCTTTACATTCATTTTTTGTCCCTCCTTTCTGATAATTTAATTTACTTCAGGTTTTGATGTCTCTATTTTGTTATTATTATTATTATTATTATACCATTAAGCCAAATCCCTTTCGGTGTAAGCGTTACTCACTCGATTCTAGCCTCGTTATACTGCCGAGAATCAAGGAATTCATATGAGAAAAGTAAGAAAGCGAAGTGTATGAGAAGGTATAAAGGAGGAGATATAAATTTTAGATCAATGTAGATTTCCCGTGTTGCTTATTCCAGAAACACGGTCGTTCCGTGACAGCGCCTTGACACAGGTTGTTGATTAATATCTCTAGTGATCATCCCAGGCGAAGAGCTTCACGAAGTCATCATATGTTGTAGATCACACGACAATACGTAAGCTTACTGATATATCCATAGTAAGATCCGTACTCTTTACTCGAATCACATCCACTGAGTAAAACTTGGCACGCAGGCGATTTACCTCCACCCTTTTCTGTCCTGGTATACAACTTTATTTTCCTTTGCGTCTATACATTTTCTCATGCAAGCTCTTATGCTTCTATGGCTATTTATATCTCTTCGAATTAGGGTCTCATGCACACATTCTAACCATTCTTTCATCGGCCTGCCTCTGGGTACGCTACCATTCACTTTACCTTAATACACTTCTTTCGTCAATCGTTCTCCTTTCATTCTTTCAACATGACCAAACTATCTCAATACATTTCTTTTAATCTTGCAAACAATGTTTCCTCTACATCGCATTCTTTGAGAATCCTCTCATGGCTGACTTTGTCTATTAGCGTTTTACCGCATATATATTCCGTAGGATTAGTATACCAACAGCATTAATTTTACTCTCATCCTTTTATAGGTAGGTCCAGGTACTACCGTACAACACAGTGGGTGCAAGTACAGAATTATATATTGCAATTTTAGCTTTATTTGTCTCTATTTTATTTAACCTTAAATCTGGAATTAAGCCAAAAATACGAGACGCAAAATTTATCATGACATTTTTAGAATAATTTTTGTTTTACGTTGAGAGTACCCTAAAAATTTAGCTACTTGAACCGAAATTTCGGTACAAATAAGCCTCTTTTCCGGGCCCCGCGATTCTTACCGAAAAATACTACTATTCGTACCGCAATCGGGGAGAACCGCCTATAAATTTTTGTTGCTGAACGGCGTTGATCCTTGGACAGTTTTCAAATTAGTTTTGAATTTTAATTTCAAAAGTACATATTCTTATATGAAATTTAATTGCGCTACTTTTAACAGAAAAATTTGTAGCTCTCGCTGTTTTTAAATTCAACCAAAAAACCCCGTTTTTTGGAAGAGAATTTTCGTTGTCTTTTTTACTTCAACTCGCCGCAGTTCAGATAATTCTTCGAATTTTTTTATGAAACTTTCAGGAAATATTCTTTACGATGTTCTACAACTGGTAGAAAAAATAACTAATCAACATTTTTGTTTTAACCAAAGCTATAAATTGATATTTTTATTGATATATATTTGCATTTATTATTATTCATTTTATTTTTTATAATTTCACAATGAAGATCTATTTTTAATAATTTTTACGATAGAAAACATAAGTAAACCTATCTAAACGACTTTCCCGCTGGATGTTCATATAATATTTACTCTACCAGTATTATAATCTTTCAAATTGTTTAGAAATCTTTTTTAATCGTTTGAAACGGCCTGGCTCAAGGAGGCTATCGGATGTCAGAGTGGAAGAGGCTCACGTTGATGTGCAAAGAGGTCCGCGTCATTCACTGTGCAATGGGGTACGTCTGGCACCTGAGGGGTTTATTTCCGGAACGCTGGAAACAACAAAATGCACCGAGATCTAAACTCGGCGAAGGTGCCCAGATTCAGTGCACTGCCTTGAGAATAAACACGAGTGTGATAATGGGCTTCATAGTCTAAAGCGCTAGGGGGCCCTCACGGGCGCTCCCGCTCACAGTATAACCAACAAAATCGTTTGTAATCATTCAAATCTTTTAAAGTCTATTAAGGGAACCGGGAAAAATTATCAAAGGACCGGAATAAAACTTAGAAATGACCGGGAATTTAAAATCAATCATGCTGTAGACACCCTGGTCTACGAATATTTAACTCACAATTTTAGGTATTCAATTATCGTTACTGCAGGCCTAACAGACCGGACCCTATATCCCCTATTGTACCCTATATTCAGTTAAGGTCCCTAAAGTACCCTATTTTTCAAGATTTGGTCCCTATGATATCCTATGTGCAGTCCATAATGTAACTTGTAATAATATCACTTTTATTTCAATAAATTAACACCTATTTCTGAATTGTCTTGAATTCTTTTGAAATATTTCAGGGTATTTTCAAAGATTCCGAGAAACTTTTAATAGATTTCAATAAGTTTAAGAGTTTTAAGATTTTAGGGCATTTTTAAAACTTCTAAGGCATTTTAAAAAGCTTTTAATTTGAAATATTTTAGGGTACTTTAAAAGATTCCAAGGAATTATTAATTTTATTTTATTAATTTGAAGGGATTTCAAAGCGTTCAAAATATTTTAGGATGATATATTTTCTAGGATTTTGAAAGGTATGGAACGATTTTACAGGCTCTATAAGGTTTTATGATATTTTACAAGATTTTACAGGATTTTATAAGATTTCCGAGGAGTTCAATGATTTTAAGGGATTTTAAAGGTCTTAAGGTATTTTAATACATTTTCCAGGATTTTAGGAAATATCATCATAGAATTTCATGGGATTTTATAATATTTTAGTGGATTTTAAGGAGGTTATTCACGAGAAGCGAGGTATTTTGTTCGATTTCAAAGGATTTGAAATATTTTAGGGAATTGAAAAAGATTCCAAGGAATTTTTTATTAATTTGATGGGATTTCAAAGCGTTTGAAATATTTTGGGATAATGCATTTTCTAGAATTTCGGAAGATATGTGACGATTTTACAGGACCTATAAGGTTTTAAGATGTTTAAAAGATTTCACAGGATTTTATAAGATTTCCGAGGATTTCAATGATTGGAGGAATTTTTTTAAAGCTCTCAAGGTATTTTAATAAATTTGTGAGGATTTCAGGAAATATCACCAGATTTCATAGAATTAAACGAAATATAATAATAATTTGGTTGTTTCTAAAGAATTGATTTAAAAAAGTAAGATATTTCTTAGGGTTTCGAAGATTTGAAGAGTTTTAAAATTATTTTTTGCAATTTACCCTGAATTCTTAATAATTTATCCTGTATTCTTTTAATTCTTCGGAATACTTTTGCATTTTTTTAATTCAATTGAATTCTTGTAAATTAACTTAATTCAATGGATTTTTTTTACTTTATTAAAGTTTTTATTTAATTGATCGTGAGAATCAATTAATAAAATGATCAAAGGATTTGAAATGTTTTAAGATATTTGTTCAAGTACCTTGGAATTTCCAGGAGCTTCAAAAAATTTAAAAGGATTTCAAAAGATTTTAAAGGATTTGAAATATTTTAGGTTATTTTAAAATATTACAAGTAATTTCTAATTGATTTATGTAATTTAATGAGATTTCAAAGGATTTGCAATATTTTAGAGTATTGTGAAAGATTCCTTGGTGTTTTTAAGGGCTTCAAAAAGTTTCAAGGGATTTCAAAAGCTATCAAAGGATTTGAAATATTTTAGGAAATTTTAAATGATTCCAAGGCATTTTCAAGAGTTTTAAACAATTTTAAGGGATTTCCAAGGGTTTTAATAATTTTAAGGGAGTTGAAAAAATTTGCATGCGGTTTAAAAAATTTCCTAGAATTTCGGAAGATATGGAAGGATTTTACAGGACCTATAAGGTTTTAAGATATTTTAAAACATTTCTGGAGATTTTATAAAGAATTTATAATCAGATTTCGTGTAATTTTATGAGATTTTATAATATTTTAATGGATTTCAAAGAATGTATTCACAAGCAGAGAGAAAATTCGTAGCTTTTCAAAGATTTCAAAAGATTTTCAAATATTTTTGCCATTCATTTGGAATTCGCCCTGAATTATTATTAATTCATCCTGAATTCCTTCAAGTTCTTTTGCATTCTTCTAAATTCACTGTCTTCCACTCCATTCAATGGATTTTTAAAAAGTTTTCGTTTAATTCATCTTGAAGGCTTTAAATCTCACCATATATTCTTAGGCATTTCATCAAATTCTTTTAAATTCTCTTTTATTTTTCTAAACTCAATTCAAACTTACTCAATTCAATCAATTTTGTTCAAATTTTTAAATTGTTTTTAATTTCATTGAATTTTTCTAAAAAAAGATAAGTTTTTCTTCATTTTATACCAATTCATATTAATTTCTGCTGAAGTGAAATTTTTCTTCATGTAATGATAGAATTGGGGTTAGGGGGGGGGGGGGGGGGGTAAATCGTTGAAGATATTTTGAGGTGTTGGAAAACTCGAAAATTAAACTGATGGCGTCTCCCTTCACGCCTTATTTTCAAAGATTCCTAAATGCATTTTTAAACTCTCCCAAAAAAAATTATAATATTGCAGTTCAATTAATATAACTATTTTAATATTTCAAGCAGGAGAAAATTTAATGTATGTCTATATATAACTCTTTCAAACCCCAAAAGCCTACTTGAAGAAAATAATAACGCTTCAGGAAATTTCAAAGATTTTCAAATATTTTACGATTTTCTCCGCTCTCCATTAGTAGGAATTTTCAATTGATTTTTGATGGCTTCGAAGGAATTTCAAAATTTTCAAGAAATCCTCACATGTTAAAGCTTTTCGCAAATTGCCAGGGATTAAAAATTATAATATTGCATTGACGCGTCGTTTTCAAAGACTCCTAAATGCATCTTAAATTCTCCCTAAAACTTATAATATTGCAGTTCAATTATTATAACTATTTTAATATTTTAACCAGGAGCGAATTTCATCTATATCTATATATAACTCTTTTTCAAATTTAAAAAAAAAACAAAAAAAAAAACAAAAAAAAAAAAGAAAAAGACTTATTGGCTCCTGCTTTAGAGGTAGGCCAGGATTCGGCTTTGGGTATAAATCACCAACCAATTGAGACTCTCGGTTTCCTTTCTCTGTCCTCACATCCACCCCCCCACGCAGTAACAGAAGTATTGGTGGGACTGACGTTACAGATAGACTATCCACCGTACGACGAATAATCACTTAACTTGGACATGATTTCGGCTCGCAAAACAAATTTCGCGCATAAAGGTGTTAGTTGGATGTACAATCTAAACATGAATAACACAAACAATAAAGTAGCCTCGGAATGGACTGAAACTTGGATCGACAAAATGCATACACACGGTAAACGTAAAGGTCGAATTTCAGGCGATGAATGGAGACTGGGTGTCTGGAATGCTAGAGGAGTGAATGACCTTAAAATAAGAGAACTACGAGAAACTATGCATGCAAGGAAACTAGATATTTTATGTGTACCTGAGACGAAGAAAAAGGGGTGCGAAAGTAGAAACATAGAAAATGGGGTGTTGAAAGGCGGTTTTGAAATATGGTCAGGAGTAGGTAGTGAATCAAATCGTAGTCAAGGGATCGGTTTAATTATGAATAAAAAAGCAAGACAGCATCTCAAAGATCATGATTTTGTATCTCCCAGATTGTTGTGGGCTAGAATGAAGGTAGGAATCAGAAGGTTATTTATCATAGCGTGCTACGCCCCAGTTGACAGTGAGCCGCGAGAAGTCAAAGACGCTTTCTGGGACACTTTAAATGACACAATAAGTACTTGCGATCCAGGTGAAAGAATAATTCTGCTAGGAGATATGAACGGATGGGTCGGCGTTCAACGTCAGGATACAGATACAGAAAAGGTACTAGGTAAATTTGGGGATCCAAGAACAAATTATAACGGGGAAAAATTAGTTAGCTTATGCTTAGAAAAGGGCCTATTTATTACCAATACTTGGTTTCGACATAAAATGATCCACACGTACACTTGGTGTAAAGGAAATAACCGCAGTGTAATTGACTTCGTTATTGCGGATGAAAGACTAAGAGAAATAGTCAAAGATACAAGAGTTATGAGGGGTTCCGAATGCAATACTGATCATTATCTTTTAATCTCTAAAATAAACTTAGGCCGGGGATGGAAAAGAAAGAGAACAGAAAAAACGAAACAAACTCGAATAAAGACTGAAAATTTACAGAAACCGGAAGTGCGAATAGAGTTTCAAAATAAGTTAAGCGAACGCATAGATAGGGCAAATTGGGAAGCGCTTACGAGCAATAAAGATATAGAGGGCACGTGGGCTTTATTACGGGATATCATTGTTAAAACTGCAATTGAAGTGTGTGGTACGGCAGTGGTAGGAAGAAAGTCTGGTGATGCGTGGTGGAATGATGAAATTCAAGCAGCCCAGCAAAAAAAGAAAAAAGCGCACAAGAGAACATTAAACATGACAGGTCTTAGCGATGAGGAGAGAAATAGACTCAAAAATGATTACAAAGACAAAAAGAGGAAAATGAAACGACTAGTCAAGGAGAGTAAAGAAAAAATCAGAACAGAAGAAGAGAACAAAATACAAAACGGCTTTGGAGGAATAATGAAACTACTATATAAACAGTTGAAGGAAAGTAAAAGTACAGAGTTTGCTAGCATGAGAAACAGCAAAGGTGAAATGCTATATGATATAGACGGGATAGTAGACGCTTTAAAAGACTCTTTTAAAGAACTATTAGGAGGTGAAGATATAGGACAACAAAACTACGACATAGAACATAATGCATTAGAAAACCCAATTGAAAAAGTCTGTGTCACTGAGGTCCGAGACATAATTAAGAACTTGAAAAACGGTAAGGCTGCTGGCATAGACAGTATTAGTGCTGAAATGCTCAAATACGGTGGCGAGTACATACCTCACAGGTTGTGCGAATTAATAAATTTATGTATCGAGACGGGGAAAGTCCCAGACGATTGGAAAAAAGCGATTATCGTACCAATATACAAAAGAAAGGGAGATAAAAACAACTGCAGTAATTACAGAGGTATCAGCCTACTAAGTACCGTAAGTAAAATATACTCAAAAATACTTATTCGTAGGGTAATGGAAATCACAGAAGAAAAAATATGGGAAGTCCAAAGTGGATTTATGCCAGGAAGATCATGTACAGATCAGATATTTAGCCTAAGACAGATCACAGAAAAAAGCTTGAGAGTAGGAAAGAAAGTTTTCTGTGCATTTATTGACCTAGAAAAAGCATTTGACACGGTAAATAGAAGTAAACTTTGGGAAGTTCTTAAAGAATACGGAGTAAATGGAGGGCTCCTGCAAGCAATAAAAACAATATATACAGGTAGTAAAGCGAGCGTAAGGGTAAACGGGAAACTGAGTGACTGGTTCGATATTACGCAAGGCGTGAAACAAGGATGCGTTATGTCCTCGTGGCTATTTATCATATTCATGGATAAGTGTCTAAGAACTGCACTCTTCGGCGAAGAAGGTGTAGATCTCCAAACAGTTAAGGTACGTGGGTTAGCTTTCGCAGATGACAAGATTGTTATGGCAGAATCAGTCGAGGACTTGCAAAGAATGTTGAATAAACTTCATACAAGCATGAAGGACATGGGACTCAAAATTAACGTAAATAAAACAAAAATCATGGTGTTTGAGGGAAAGAGTGAGAAAACAATGTGCAACATTGTCCTAAATGATGAGAGATTAGAACAAGCTGACAAGTACGTATATCTAGGTAGTCTATTCACTAGCGACGGAAAAATAGATGGGGAGTTAGATAGGCGCATAAATAAGGGTAAACAGGTTATCGGTAGAGCAGGGTCCATCCTAACAAATAAAAACATATCAAAAAAAGCTAAAATGGCCATACACAATTCTATATTCGTACCGACTGTACTATACGGTAGCGAGACATGGACCTGTCAAGAAAAGGACAGGAGTCAAATTAACGCGATCGGCATGAAACCTCTGCGCATAATATGCGGGAAAATACTAATGGACAAAGTCCGAAACGAGACAATCCTCAAAGAATGTGGTGCAAAAGAGACAATAGTTGACACATGGGAAAGAAATCAGTTAAGATGGTTCGGTCATCTTGAAAGAATGAAAGATGAACGACTGACCAAACAAGTGTATAAAGGTAAAGCAAATGGCAGAATGCCCAGAGGTAGACCGCCCAAAAGAATGGTTAGAATCTGTAAATGAGACATTAATCCGTAGAGACATAAGAAGCCATAGAAACACAAGAGCTTGCATGAAAAAATGCATGGACGTGAAGGAAGCTAGAGTAGTATGCCAGGACAGAAAAGTGTGGCGACAAATAGTTTGTAAACAGAGTGACAGTAGAATGAATGACGCCTGAAACAAAGATCTTGGATACTAATGGGCCCAAGTGGAGAACCATACATAAAAATTTTGTGAGGCTCTTCACTTGGGGTGATCGCTAGAGAGATTGATCAGCAACCTGGGTCGGAGCAGTGTTGCGGAGTAAACGTGTCATTTAAATAAATAACACGAGAATTCCAGATCAATCTAAAATATATATACCTAACACTTATATACCTATCCACCTCATACCTATATTCCTACCTACCTTATACCTATATACCCATATGCACACTACTATTCTCCAACCGAGCAAGTCACGCCTACCCCGAAAGGGAAATGGCTTAATGGTATAATAATAATAATGTCAAAGTTACTGAATTCCATGAAGTTTTTTCATATTTTTAAATTGTTTTCAAATAATTTAAATTTTTGTTTAAATTGACCTTGCATTTTTATGAATTTCATCGAATTCTTCTCGTTTACCTCAAATTCCTCTAAATTAATTCCAGTTTTACGGAAATCAATCGAATGTTTTGACTGTGTTTTGAAATCTTATGAATTCATCCTTAATTTGTTATCCTTTGAGCGCGAAAAAAGTATCCTATGAGCCTGACAAAAAGTACCCTTTGGTCCCTACATTTTATCCCATAGGGACTGTGAGGTCTGTTACTGGGAAAAATCGTGAAAAGTCTAATGAAATGAATTTTTCCTCTGTTTCAGTTCGAAATGGGTATTCGTGCGTCCCAGTGGCCCTTTCGGAAGGTTTGGACATCCGGTTAAACACGGCAGCCCGAGTTGTAAGATATACAGCTACTGGTGTTGAAATTTGGGCAGCACCTTCCAGAAGTCCTCAAACTAATCACACAACCTACAAAGCCGACGCGGTACTCGTCACCCTTCCTCTGGGTGTTTTAAAAGCATCGGCTCCACCTTCAGCTGTCAGTTTTAATCCTCCACTTCCAGACTGGAAAACTCAAGCCATCCAGAGACTTGGTTTTGGCAATCTAAACAAGGTAACCCACACCACATTCAATTTTTTGTCACCAAAAATATCAATCTTTATATTTTTTTGCTGCCATAATAAAATTCTAAAATGGCGAAAACGGACCGAATGTGGATCAAACTATTCTGCCGTGATTTGGGAAACCAGCGTTAACTGCAAAATGAACGAAGCCTAGAAAATCGACGAAAACTGTTCGAATCTTTATTCGCATGTATCGCGGATTCTTATTCATTTTCTGCATTTTTTGTTGTTGTTCTTGACTAGTTTGCATACGATCTTTTCATTTTTGCAAAAAAACTTGTTAAAAAATGTTGCTTAATTATCTAAAATGCAGTCAACGGTGTTGATTGGGATGCTCAAATTAGAGAAAACGCCGTAACGGGCAGTTACGGCTCTCTTCGAATTGCGGACCTCAGAAATAGGCCTGTCGTGATTTGACAAAACGCCGTTCACGGCAATAATAAGTGCAGTTATGGCGTTTCTCGAATCACAAACCTTTTTTCTCGGGGTTCGATGATTCCGGAGTAAAGTCCGTAACTGCCCGTTACGGCGTTTTCTCGAATTTTGACGTCACGTATTTAGTCGTCTCTGATTCACGCCTGCAGTTAACGGTCAGTTACGGCTCTCTCTCAAATCACAACTCGCCAATCTTTGCATTTAACGGTGTTTTCCAAAAATTATGCAATAATTATTTTTAAAGTTATTAACAATTTAAAAAAAATATTTTAATAATCAGCTGTATCTTTTTTCACGATTCCAACGATATAAAAAACTCATTTTTCGATTTTTTGCAGTTACGGTGTTTTTCCAAATCACGGCAGTATTACAATATCATCAAGAGTAGTTGCTCTATATTAGATTACATAGATTTTCAATTTCATAATAATTATACTGAAGCCAGGGTATCCAGTGACCCGGGAAATCTGGGAATTCGCCGGAAATTCGTTAGCAGATCCGGGAAACCTGTCGTCATAAATTTATTTAAATTAGAAATTTTTATTTACTGCGTAAAATTATTATTAGTAGAAAATTATACGATTCAGTGGTAAAAACGTGTGACGAATTGAACTTCGTTGGTTTATTACCAACCAATCAGAAGCTGGGAAATCTTTGACATTTACTAACCAAAACATAGCGCAGGCAATAAATTTGTTTAGTAATGCGAGCATCAAAGTCAAACTCACAGAAATTTCTTTCTCTGTTTTTTATATACCTTATGTATGCTATTTTTCGTCGACAAGTTTGGTATTTATAAACAAGGCATTAAGAAAAAAGAATTTTTATATTTTCTAGTACATTTCCGATCGTATTATGGACCTGAGTTTTTACGGGGGTCTGATGCCCTGATCAAAAACAATTTGTCACTGTCATTTAAATTTAAAAATTCGAACTCTTACAGCTGAGCACTTTTTTCATTTGAAGTAATCAAATCAAAATTGAACTGCAAATTAAAACTTTCAAAGTGGAACTCGTTCGAATTTTAAACTTTTGAAATTGAAACCTAAAAAATGTTTAATTCAAATGCTCAATAATTTACACGTATAAAATGGAAGCTCTCAACATTATGGATAATTTAAAATGAAATGCCGTTAAGCTATAGAATAAAAAAATTTTAACTTTTATAAATTGATAATTTGATAGATATCTGGTAAAAAAATATAAATCCACGTTATCATTTTCTGTGCTCTAAATTAAAGATTAAGTCTACACATTTCTACACTTTTTAAGGTGAAAGTTCAATTATTTTCATTTTAAGTAATTTGAAATCAATAATTGTTCAATTATTATTTATATATGAAAAATTATAAATTTCACTTATAAATTAAAAATTCAACAAAATGAAACAATTAAAATTCTAAAGTTTAAAGATTAAACTCAGCGCTCAGAAATTTTAAGGATTTACGGCTTTCTATTTGAATCAATTCATTTTCCAATTATTTGGTTTAGCATATTTGCTTTATAATTACTTATTTAAATTAAGCAGTCAAATATTGGTATATATTGAAAAAGTGTCCTTTTTTAATTAAAACAAAGAATTTCAAATTGCATGGGATAAAAATTGAATATTATAGACTGAAAATTGGATTTGAAATTGCATACAAGTGTCTAATTATGAATCTATTAACTCAAAATTATTTTTAAATTGAAAATAGTGTATAAAGTTTTAAGCTGACGTTTACATTCGTTTAACTTCTAAGGTCTTAGAATTGAAAGAGTTCAATATTCAACGTTCAAATCTGTAAATTGTTTAGTTCTGAACAGATTCAGAATCCTCTTGCAAGATAAACTTCCCGATTTTACTTAGTCAAATTTTTCTTTGTCAAGAAATAAATTCACTGTTATTTTTTTACCAAGAATTGTACACATTTTTTAGAAGCAAAAGCTATATAATCAATCTCGTATTGCAATATTTTATTTATTGCAATATAAAGTAAGTTCGATTTCAACTTTTTTTATATGTTAAGTTCAATTGCTAACGTTTTTAATTATGAAATCATTCATTTTACAATGCATAATTCTAAAATCTTTTAATTGAAGCATTTTCCATTTTAGGTCTATTTTTTTCTAAGACGTACATTTTAAATTTAAAGAAGTTCAAAATGCAGTTATGAAAACTTAAACAATCAAAAGCGTTTGAAATTAAAATTTGTTGATAAAAAACAATTTGAGTTTATCAACTGTCAATGTAAATTAATTATTGATTTTTTAAATTGAACTATAGTTCGAGTATTAAAAAATAAACAGTAATTAATTTCACAAGATGATTCTGAATCTGTTCAAAATTAAACAATTTACAGATTTTAAAGTTAAAAACTTCACTGGTTCAATTCAAAAGCGTAAGTAGTTAAACACATGTAAATAACCGATTGAAACTTTATCAACTATTTTCAAGCTCAAAATAATTTCAAATTAATAGATTCATAATTAAACGCTTCATTCAATTTCAAATTCTATTCAAATTATGTTTCAGTCTAAAATATTCCATTTTTAACCTATTCGATTTTGAAATTTTTTGATAAAAAAAAAGAACAGTTTTCTAATAGTTAGAAATATTTGACTGTTTATTTAAAATGTGAAATTATAAATCATATATTCAATACTATAAACAATTTGAATTTGAACTGTTGGAAGTAGAAAGCCTTTAATAGTTGAAATTTTAGATTGCTAAATTTAAACATTGAAAGTCACAATTTTAATTTCTCCCTTTAAAAAAATTTTATTTCGTAATTGAAAGTATTGAATTTTATTGAACAAATAACAATCGAACAATTAATAATTTGAAAAACTTAAAATAAAAATAATTTAACTTCTAATTTAAGATGCGTTCATTGGATATATATTTTTAAACCAAAAATGTGTGAGCTGTTCAATTTATAACAGTTAAAAATTCAAAATCTTCCAGTTCAGGGGTATTTAACTTAAAATTGTTTAATTGAAAAGTGATACAAGCTTCTATACGTATGAATTATTGAGCGTTTAAATTACAAATTTTCTGAATTAGAAATTTTTTAAGATTCAATTTAAAACTTTAAAATTGAAAAGAGTTCCACTTAAAGTACTTCACATAAAAAAAATGTCAGCTTTAAAGAGTTCGACTTTTCCTTTCAATGACCGCGGAAATTTTTTGCGTACCGGGGAAAAACTGATAAATGACTGGCAATTTTTTTATATTAAAACGGCCACCGTCATGGTGAATTAAAAAACTTTCGAAATGGAATACTTAAAATTATACACATTTAATATGAAATCCATAAAAATTGCACCATTTTTATTTTCAGACCTACAATTTTACATCACTTTCTTATTAAGTATTTAAAACTGAAAATTGGCGATGTTAATCATTTCAAAATTTATGAATTTCAAAATTGAATAATTTAAAATTTGATGTGCTCAGAATTGTACAGTGTCAAATGTAAAGCCCTTAATATTCTGCAATTTTAAATTCCAGGCTTTCAAAATCTATAAGTCAAAAGTTTTCAAATTTATTATTCCAAAATTAAACCAAATGTGTTGATCCACATTAGGTTTCCTTTTTCTACTTTAAGTTCGAAATTGATTCTGACCCTCAGTTACAAAATATTCACCAGAACAATATCAACTTTTTGCAGACAAACTTTAAAAGCCTATAAAACTAAATTGTATATTTTTCACAACAATGATTCTCAATTCAAATATATATGTATAAACGAAATTTCAGATAAAATTTAATTATGAGAAACTAAAAAAAACTAACAAAGTTAACTTCTGGTTTGAGGTTTAAATTGTTTATTTTTTATTTTGACTGCAGTCCCATTTAGGCTCACAAAATATCTTTTTATTTCGTTCATTTATCACTTCTTCCAATTTACATTTCAAGAATCATCAAGAATTTTAAAACTCCAAACTTCATTTTCTCTTCTAAAATGAAATTCCTCCTCCGAAGTTTAAAAATCGTCGAGCAAAGCAAAGCAGTTAAATTAATTTTTATGAATGAACGATTCAATTCCATTTTCGAGATGCTCTCCACTAAATCATCAATAAAAATGTATACATAAATGAGCCCAAATTGGTGAACGAAGCGGAACGCCACGAAATTTTGGTCAAATTAAAAATGAAATAACAGTTTGGAGGTTTTTTTATTGTGACACTTTGTGAATCGTTTATTTCCGCGGAGTGAGCGTAAGCTTGATTTGTTTTTCAATTTATGCAAACTGGTGATATCAAGAAAGCCGCTTAATAAAAATGCGAGAATCATTCCAATTCTGGTTGCTCTCAGGTGGTATTATGTTTCGAACGCATTTTTTGGGACCCGACGGCAAACTTGTTCGGTCATGTAGGAAGTACAACGGCGTCTCGTGGCGAACTCTTTTTATTCTGGAATTTGTACAAAGCGCCGGTCCTTTTGGCACTGGTTGCTGGAGAAGCTGCCTGCGTTATGGAAAACGTTAGCGACGACGTTATTGTTGGACGTTGCATCGCCGTACTCAAGGTAAGAAAAATCCATTTCTGGGCCTAAGATTATTAGAAATATTATTTATTTGTGAATTTATCTGTCAAAAATTAGTCAAACTAGGCGCCATGCGCCTACAAAAAAGGATTTCGTAGCCTATTCAGACGTTAAATAAGTCTTTCAAACCTCCCCTCCCATACATTCCCATCTCGACTTCCCCTTCTTATCCTACTTCCCCTCACTTCACTCGCTAGCAGTCCCCTTCCCCGAATCACCCAGACTACCCTACTAGATCTCTCCTCACTTCCCCTCACTACCCTCCTTCATTTCCAATTATTGCCCCTACTTCCCATCACTTCTACTAACTTCCCGTACTTCTCCGGCCTAATTACTTCTCACTTTTCCCAATTCGCTTCCCCTTATTTCCTCTATTTCCCATACTTTTCCTCCCCAACTTCCTCGTCCTCTAATTCCCCCACTGCTCACTTCCTCAGCGAGTACTACGATTCCCCTACTACCCTCCATAGCCCTCAGTTTCCCTTTCCTACTCACCCGTACTACCCTAATAGCCCTCTCCTCACTTACACTCACTGCCAATCATTGGCTCTACTTTCCCTGCCTAATATCCCGTCATTTTTCATCATTTCTCCTGACTTCTCCTGCTTTCACACCCCACATTTTCCCTCACTTCCCCTAGTTCCCCTTCTTGCATCTCCGCTAATTCCCCTCGCTACCCCCCTCACTTCCCCTCAGTACCCTCCCTACTTTCCCTCCCCACACTTCTCCCTTCCTTACACATCCCATCCCCTACTACCTCCTCTAATTCCGCCCCACCTCACTTCCCCAGCTAGCACTCTCCTTTGTTTATTCCCTCCCCCAGCCATCACTTCTCTCCCCCATTCACCCGCTCCACCCTACCAGTGCAACCCCTCACATCCCCCCACTAACCTCCCTCACTTTCAATCATTGCCCCTACTTCTTGTTACTTCGACTCACTTACCCTGCTTGTCCTGTCTAATTTCCCTTCATTTATCATAATTTGCCCTCATTTATCATAATTTTCCCTCACTTCCCCTACCTCCTCTCATTGTCCCTAATTCACTATCTCTACTTTCCCTTATTCCACTTTCCACACTTCACCCTTCCCAACCCAAAATCCTCATCTTCTTATTCCCCCTCTCCTCACTTCCCAGATAGCACACCTATTCCCCTGCTTCCCTTTCCCAGCACTCACTTCTCCATACCTACTCACCCGCACTACCCTCCAAACCCTCCTCACTAGCCACCCTAACTTCTAATCATTGCCCCTACTTTCCCTCACTTCCACTCACTTCTCCTACTTCCCCTGTATAATTTCACCTTATTTTTTATTATTTTTCCTACTTCCCCATCCCACATTTACCCTAACTACCCCTACTTGTCCTCATTTCTCCTAATTTTTCTTAATTCCCTTACCGTTACATGTCCTACAAAATTTAGAAGTTAGTTTTATAAAATTGATTGCGTCGATAGAACCAAGTTTATGCGCCCAAAAATAGCCAAATAGTGCATTTGTTAATTAATATTATTAAAAAAATTATCAATTTTTATTGGATGACCAAACATGATACTTAGGTTTCATTTCCACGTAACATATGATCGAGTCTTTACAAAAAAAATGATTTATTCCACCATAAATACCAGATGTGGATAATTGGTTATAAAATTTGTTTATAAAATAACAAATTATTTATCAAATATTATTTATTCAACATTCACTTACATTGACTTATTTATTTATCATAAATTCAATACATTTTTTAAAATTTGCGTTGCTATTGAACATCTGTTTTGGATAGTAGCTTTTTTTAGGTATTTAAAAAAAATCCAAGTACATATTTGGTTAAAAACAATACACTTCATGAGTCAAAATTTCTTTTATTATAATTTTTTTATTAAAGAAAAAAATAATTTAAAACTTTTAAAAAATCGGCCATGGTAGTTTTATGAGGAATTTTTTCAGATTTTTTTTTAGTGTTCAAATCGGATAACAATTGTCTTCTGAAAAACAATTTTTCCACAAAGGTTTTTTTTTGCCCCACTATGCGCCCAATAAGGTGGGCTGAAAAATCTCAAAATGATTAGATGCATTGGTACTAGCACTGAAAAGTTTCTTTATGGCATTGCAAAATAAATAAAAAATTCTCTCAATGGGGCAAGTAGACTGAAAATTTTCAAATTTTTTCAATTTGTTTTGTATGGAATTTTTTTTCAATTTTATTTTGGGTGAAGTTCATGGAAATAAATAACCATAGATGGAAGAAAGTAAGACATTTTTTTTTTAAATATAATATTTCAAATTTATAACAAAAAAAAAGTTTATTTTCTATATTGTGTATGCTGGTTTTAATAAACTAAAGAAACACGTTACATATTTTTAAGTTTTAAATCAATCACATAAGCCATTTTTACACCAAATCCGTATGTATCCGTTTACACAGGATCCGTAAAGAATAGAAAAAATGGTTTGTTTGAAACTTAAAAATATGATCGTGTTTCTTTAGTTTATTAAAAAGAGCGTCAAAAAAAAAATAAAAAACATTTTTTTGCAACTTTAGGTACAAATTAAGAAAAGTGCATATTTCGTATATATTTCGCATATATTTTGGCGAACAAATGTTTTTCTATTTTTCTATTTCTTACAGATCCTGTCTAAAAAGATTTTTACGGATCTTGTGTAAAAATGGCTCATGTTTCAAGATTCGTATAAAGTAGGACCAAAATTTTGTTTGAAACTTAAAAATATGTACGTGTTTACTTAGTTCATTAAAAAGAGCATAACAGAAATAAAATAAATAAAAACATTTTTTTTGCTACTTTAGATACAAATTAAGAAAATTGCATATTTCATCATTTTTTGAAATATCGACGAAAATTTTTTTTCTTTTTTGTTTACCATCTAAGGTTATTTACTACCATAAACTTTACCCCAAAAAAATTGGAAACACATTTCTTCAACACACAAAAATTCAACAAATTTAAAATTGGAAAATTTTCAATCGACTTGCCCAAAGGTGAGAAATTTTTTGAAATTAAGAAAACAATATTTTTAATGCCACAAAGGAACTTTTCAGTGCTTCTAGCAACTAATCTAATCATTTTGAGTTTTTCGGCCCACCCTAGCGCCCAATCAGACACTAGTGGCATACAGAAATATAATTATCTTGAATTTAAATAAGTTAAGCTAAAGCCTAGTTTAAATAATAATGTGTAATAATTGTAAAAGGTAACTTTAACTTGAGAGCTCTATATCTCTACCGGGATTAGAATAAAAAAAATTTTCGAAACTATGTATAGAATTTATATTGCGAAGAAGTTAAAGTCTATTATTTGAATTTCCTCTTAATTGCAAAGTGTAATCTTCCTCGAAAACTTTGTAAACTAAATTAATTATGGTTATTTTAAAATTTAGATAATTATTTTGATCTATTTTGAAGTTTAATAATGAAGGATAAATTGAAGTTAGTTAATTAGTTATAATGTAAAAATTCCAGTTAGGATTAAGGAAAATAATAAGTGAATGTTGTTTTAAAATAATTAGGGTATCTTTGGAAACCAAGTCGTGCCTCAGCCCCGTGAGAGCGTAGTAACAAGGTGGCGTGCGGATCCCTGGGCTCGAGGATCTTACAGTTTTGTAGCCGTTGGAAGTTCCGGAAGCGACTACGACCTTCTGGCAGCACCCGTGTTGCCCTCACCCCCGCCAAACCAACCGCCAGGAGCACCTCCACCCCAACCACGATTGTTTTTCGCTGGTGAGTTCTTTTTCTTTTCCTTTTTTTTACCTTATTGGAATTTACGAACCGGAAACCTAACCGCACGTTACAGAAATCTGAATACATTTTATATTTGCTTTGGTCTTTAGTCTTTGGTCAAAATTATTTCTTTTATTATTTTAATATTTTATTATTATGATTATTATTATATGTGTAGAATTTTATAGAATAACTAGCAACATTATACGCGCGCTACAGCGAGCGGGAAACATTACATCGCCAATTAATAATATAACAATATAAAACAAGATGACAATGATTCCAATTATAAAATGTATAGTTTATTCACTTAAAAAATATTATCTGGTAGGAAATTTAAAATAATTAAATTTTGAATGCCTAGTTCTCGCTTGGGGGTTTTTTTTAAGGCACATTTTTAACAATTTTTCAGAGATTAATTTAGAAAGGGCCTTGGAAAATTGGAAAGCTACTTTAAAAATATTCAGTATTCAATGCTTTTTCGGAATTTTTAAATTTTGCAGGATTTAAAATTGACTTTATTATATAGTGAAGTCGTTACATTTTAAATATGCATCAGTATTCAATTATTAATTTTGAATGTTCCATTTCAACATTTTCAATGATGATATTGTGTTACAAATTTAAAACGTGTTTTTAGTTTTGCAGATTAGAAATTAAATTTTCTAATTTTAAAGATATCTAATTAAAAAATATTTACCCTTAAACGCTCCCATTTTTAGTGAAGAATTTTTCATGTTCCATACTGAATCTGCGAAATTTTCATTGTTCCAAATATGAAACTCTTAATTTTGAAGAAAAGAAATTCAATTTTTAATTTGTAGAGTTTGAAAGCTGTGAATTTTAAATTTTAAAGACTATATAGCCTATGCTGTAACGTTCATGCATTTACATTTGAAATTTGACAATTTGGATGTTTGAATTTAAAAGTGTTTGAATATCAATTGGAAATTGCACAACTGTTTCCTTTCGATAAAAATTAACATCAGAAAATTGATTTATTCAAGCTTTTAATTGAAAATACTGAAAGCCTACAATATTTTACTAATGTAAATTAGGGTCGTTCAATAATTTAATGTTGAATTTTCCAATTTTTTCTCTTAGTGAAAAAAACTTATTGGAATTTTTTTAAATTAAAAAAGATTTTTTTTTGCACTGTTTCAGGTGGCAAGTAAGAACATAAAATTGAAAATAATTTTAAAAAATCCTGCTGTATCAAGGAATTAGTTTTTAATTAGGAAAAAAGCACTT
The DNA here is from genome assembly GCA_932195095.1 of Andricus curvator. Taxonomy (NCBI): domain Eukaryota; kingdom Metazoa; phylum Arthropoda; class Insecta; order Hymenoptera; family Cynipidae; genus Andricus; species Andricus curvator. The sequence continues at coordinate 39,485 of CAKNYM010050428.1, forward strand.
TTTTGGATTCGTCTAAAATAACATTTATTTTTAAAAAGTTCAAAAATGTTTTGCCTAAAACTTATTAAGTTTCAAATTAGAATAACACGAGATAATTTTATATTTTTAAAACGATTTTTTTGTACTTATAATTTTCACGAATTTTGCCAGTTTAAAAATTTTCAAACTCCTATTATCAAACACAAAAATTGTCTGTAAAAAAATACAATCATGGTTTGCTACTCTAATTTAAACAAAATAAGGTTCAGGTAACAAAATTTTCAACTTTTTTAAAATAAATTGTAATCTAGCCGAATCCAAAAAAGTAATTTTTCTTTATTAAAAAAGAATGTATGTATTCAGAAGCAATATTTGTCATTATTTTCAATTTCAGTTTCCCTTTTTCGTCAGATTTCAAACATTTTTCCTAGTTTTTTTTTCAGAATCAACCGGGCTCGGTGGGCCAGAATCTAATTAATTCAACTTTTAATTTTCTTCAATTCTCAAAAGTTTAAAATTTAACCTTTGAAAAGTAATCTGTTGAAAAATTATGAAAATTGACAATTCCATTTCGAGCTATTGGAAACTCACGAAAAATCGAAGTTTGCATCAAAAACATGTGTTAAAAATGTGATATTTACAGAATTTGACTTGAGAATTTAATAAGAAACATTTCCAATTTGTTTCGAAAATAATATAATACTTATAAAACAATTTCCTGTTACATTATGTTGATGTTTTTCGTCTAAGATCGGTATTAAAAAAAATGCAACGGTTGGATTTTCTATTTATTGCAGAAAAATATTATGCATTAATTCTGAAGTTAAGATATCACTTTTCATCAATTTATCAAAAATGTTGTTCTTGCATATATTTTCTATTATTTTAGATAATAGATACTATGAAATAACAAAAATTGGGTTTTAATATTAATTTTATATTTCAATTTAAAAATTGCGTTACGTACAATTTTAAATAGAACCAATATTAAATTGGAAGCATATTTTAACTCGAATATATATCATTTCATGTCATATTTAGAACAATAAAAAATTTAGCAGATTCAATATGAAACATTAAAAATTCTTCGCTAAAAATGGGAACGTTTGAGGGTAAAGATTACAAATTGTGAAATAATTTTCAATACAAAATCTTAATGGTTGACGATTTCTCAGTTGAGAACGTTGAAAATTAAATAATGTCAGATACAAATTTATTTAAGTAATTTTTAAATTATTAGAATTTTTAAATCAAAAGCCTTAGTACTTTAATCATTTTAAATTCAAATATTAACATTTTATGACAAACCAATTTTTCAATAGTGTATTTTCCCATATGTTTCTCCACGTGCAGTTTCTATATTCCAACAATATGAAAAGAATCGTAAAAAGTTTTTGAGTGCTTTATTCTGTAAGTATAATAAAATGAAAAAAGCGCAACTGAGAGAATAAAAATGAAAATAAAAACGCTGTGAAAAGTTTAGTAATGTTTATGAAAGGTTTTTTATTAGACGTATCCAGTAGCTGAGTAACTGCGAGAATATTAGAATAAAACATTTCAAAAAATTTAATAATGAGAGCAATCTTGTGGCTAAAGGGCAGAACACATCCTTAATAGATTCTGAGAAGCTATCTGGTAACTATTGTGTCAAATTGAAAGCAGGTGACTTCTTAGATACCAGTAAGTATGTTCAGCTTTTAAGCCACGTAATTACTCTTAATATGCCCTTTTATTAATATTTTCCTTGCTTTTTCCAAAAGATACGGAATGAAACGTAAATTAAACCCAGTGTATGTTTTTTTATTACGACTACAGGGTCCTTTGCCAATGAAAGTTATAATTTTTATTTTATTTTTGTCTACATTTTGATAATTATATATCATTCTAAATTCATCGCTTTACATTTCAACTTACAAAATTTCTTAGTTTCTAAAATAATTTAAAGGTTTTTAATTTAATTAAAAAATTTGAACGCTCATCGAATTTAGCCATTATTTTTTAAAAAAATTCTTTCAAGTACTGGTTCTAAAATGCAAAATATCAATTTGAAAAAAAAATTAAAAAGCTTTCCTTTTTTTCTTTTTTCACTAATGCGACTTTTTTTAAGCCTTCTAGTCGATCCGAACTCCACAGTTTGAAAACATTCTTATATCAGGGTGTCTACTTAAATCCTAGAAAAAAAATCCCTGGCAATTACAGGTTTTTTTTCAGGTATCTGACGTTTTTTCCAGGTATAATTTTTCGTAGTATAGAGCCATTCAAATATTTTGCATTTTTTAAAACAATCGACTCGAAATATGTATGCAGTTTCGCGAGTTCATTATAAATAATGTTTTCTTTTTCAGTTTCTAGGGATTCAATTATTATGTTCAATTTAGAAAGCTTTGACAAATTATTTTTCAATATAAAATTAAATATATTATCACCATCGATTAATTAAATAATTAAACAATACTAAAAACATAATCATTTCTTGACTTTGTCCCTCAATTTGAATAATAGTTCAAACAAATTTTTATTTTATCTTCTTATACTTAAAATTCAGGATATTTTTGGTAAAATTGATGTGGGTACTATACTAAATTCAATTTAAACCGCTTCAAGTTCCTAACTTTTCAAGTAAAAATATTGCATTTTCAACAAGATAGATGAATTTTTAACCGCATGGTTGAATTTTCAACCAAAAGATTAATTTTCTACCAAAAAGACGATCGTTTAACAAAATACATGAATTCTCAACCAAATAGTTGAATTTTCAACTAAAAAAAAAAAAAATAATTTCCAACAAAATACTTACATTTTCAACAAAAAAAAGATCAGTTTTCAACCACGAACAGAACAGTTAAATTTTCAGTAAAAATAAATAATTTTCCACCAAAACAAAAACAAATTTTTAACCAAAGTGGCGAATTTTCAACTAAAATGATGAATATTTAACTGGAATACTGGAATTTTTAACCAAAAAGATGAATTTTCAAACAAGAAGATTAATTTTCTACCAAGAAGACGATTTTTCAACAAAATACATACATTTTCAACTAATAAAGATTAATTTTCTACAAAAAAAAAAAAAAAAAACGATTCCTTAACAAAATACATGAATTCTCAACCAAAGAGTTAAATTTTCAACTAAAAAAGATCAGTTTTCAACCAAAAATGGAACAGTTACATTTTTAGTAAAAATAAATCATTTTCCACCAGAACGAAAATAAATTTTCAACCAAACTGATGAATTTTTAACCTAAAATGATGAACATTTAACTGGAATACTTGAAGTTTCAACCAGAAAGATAAATTTTCAAACAATAAGATTAATTTTCTACTAAGAAAGACGAGTTTTCAACAAAATACATGAACTTTCAACGAAATAGTGGATTATGAACTAAAAAAGACAGATTTTCAACCAAATAGTTGACTTTTGAACTAAACAAGGTCAGTCATTTTCTAAAAAAAATGGAATAGTTAAAGTTTCAGTTGAAAAAATTAATTTTGAACCAAACTGATGAATTTTCACCTTAAATGATGAATCGTCATCTGGAATAGTTGAATTTTAAACCAAAAAGATGAGATTTCAACTAAAATGGTGAAACTTTAACAGCAATATTTAAATTTTCAATCTAGATGATTGATTTGTACAAAAAAGACGAATTTTCAACTAAAAAAGGTCATTCTTTAACGAAAAATCGAATCGTTAAATTTTTAGTTGAAAAATTAATGTTTAACCTAATAGATGGATTTTTAGCTAAAAGGATGAATATTTAACTGGAATAGTTACATTCTCAGTTTAAAAAAGATTGATTTTCAACCAATAAAAAACAAATTTTCAACAAAATAGTTAAAGTTTTAACTGGGATAGTTAAATTTTCAATAATAAATTAATTTCCAGCCAAAGTAAAAACGAATTTTCAACAAAATAGCTCATTTTTCAACCAAAGAGATGAATTTTCAAATAAAATAGTAAATCTTCAAGTAAAAAAATTAATTTTTAACAAAAGAGTTTAACTTTCAACCAAGTAATTAAATTTTTATTCAAAAAAGGTGAATTCTGATCTGTTAAATTTTCAACAAAATACACTAATTTTCAACCAGACTTGAGTTCTCAACTAAAAACGAGCAATTGTCAAACAAAAATGGAATAGTTAAATTTTCATTCAAAAAAATTCAAAAAAAGAAATAATAATTTTGAGCAAAATAGTTAAATGCAGTAATATAAAGCTACTTTTACAAATGAAGAATCATTGTTATATATTTTATATTGCAATTAAAAAAAAATGAAGCACGCTCTCGAAAAAATCCCAAGACAAAAAAAAATCCCTGACATATCCAGGTTTTTCTAGGTATAAAAAAATGCCCTGACAATTCCAGGTTTTCCAGGTAGGGTAGATACCCTGTACATAAAGTAGATTACATAAGTTTAAACTTTTAACATTTCAAAAATTGTAAAACTTTTAAATTAATGCAGATGTCTCTAAATTACAAAGCCTTAAAATTCTTGAAATTGAAATGTATTCAGATAGAAAGACTTTTACAAAATAAAATGCTTATAAACGTATATCAGTTTCATGAAACTCTTAAAACTTTGATACTAGATGTCTACATTAAAATTTCATTTTCGGGTCCCCTCAACAGGTTCAACGGATTTAATATGACCTCAAGATGGTATAATGACATCAAACGAATCTAGCAATAAGTAATAAGTGTATTAAGAGCAATCACGTAGTTAAAAGGCAGAACGACCTACCTCGGTTCTCAGAAGTCATCCCTTTTCCACGGGACGCCATGGAATCCAGGTGACTTCTCAGAATTGAGTTGGGTCGTTCTGCTTCTTAGCCACAGAATTATCCCTTCCCTTCCCTTCCTTTATTGTACTAATAAAATTGTATCTTTTAGGCGAACACACGATACGCAATTATCCAGCGACAGTACACGGAGCGTTTTTGAGTGGACTTCGAGAAGGTGGCCGTATAGCAGACCAACTTTGTGGAAGTCCGTATGCACCTCCTAACTTAACCACTTCCGTTGCCTCGTCAACCGCAATCCCTACAGCTACTCCGAGCTCAGGCGTAACTCCATAAAGACTTCCCAGCTAATGCGTTCGTTCGCGCAAAATCTTCACAGACGACTAGTGACCACCAACTCCGGCAAACGTTGAAAACTTTTCTCACAGATCCACTGATGAAACTTGGAGAACTTTTCAACGAGCTGAGCATTTATCATGTAAAACGTAACTCGACTGAATATCTTCTAATCTTTCGACCCATTCCTTCTTCCAGGTCAACGTTCTTCGCTTATTGTTTAAATCTTTAAAGTGGTCTTCAGTTTGCCACATTGTTTCATTCAGGAGTTACTGTTATTAATTTTAATGTTGTTAGAACCTTTTGTATCTTTTTGGAAGACCTTGTTTGCTTCAAAATTTTTTTAATTTTTGCATCCGATACTACCGATGGATAGTATCGTATCGCTAACAGGGTGACCTATTCAAAATTAGCCTTGACTATAAATGGTTATAGCGCCGTCCTGAATATAGATAAAAATATTTTTTTAAACCGTTGTACTTCAAGTTCAACTCTTGGCAGGAACTAGGAAAATGAACTTAATTTTATATTTTACAGAATGTTATTTTTGTCTTTCTCACGTGATCATTTAGTACCCTCAAAACCAAATTACGTCAACTAAGGCTCATTTAATGTAGAATTTAATAAGCTTTTCAACGATGAAAAAACATATTTTATCTATATTCTGGACGCTGCTATCACCTTTCAGAGTCAAGGGCAATTTTTAATAGATCACGGGGTGAACGGTCCGATGCTATCCGTCGGTAGTGTATTTATATGGAAGCAAATTTTGCTATAGGGGAAAACCAACAAGGTGACCAACAGAAATGCCCCAATTAATCGCGACTTTACGTTGGTGACACTGTCTTCGATTTTGCAACAGTTTTTATGACCCTAGCAAACATTTTTGCTGTGTAAATATGATCTCTATTTCAAGAAAGAAGATTGACCATTTGCATGTTGGAAGAGTTTTTACGTATCTTACTACCTATGGGAAGAGGAATTTAAATTCAAAATATTCTTATTGAAAGCATCGTGTTTCAAGAGTTTCATTCACTCGAATTTTGATACAATTGCATTTTTTTTAAGAGACTTGAAATCATTTTAAATTAATTGGAATTCTTTCACATTCAGTTCAATTTTCTTTGAACTTAATTTTAATTCATTCGAATCGGATACTTTAATTTCAGTTGAATTAACATTGCATTCACAACAAATTTTGTTTTATTTGACGTTAAATTCACTTAAATACACTTTGAATTATTTTTAATTCACTGGAATTTCGTCTTTTACTTTGAATTCAGCTGAATCGTAATTAATTCATAACAATTAATTTAAATTCATTTGAATTTAGTTACACTTTCTTTGGATATAATTTCATTTGAATTCAATTGGACTCGATTCGATTCAATTGCATTCTTTTAATAGACTTGAATTCCCTTTGAATTCATTAGAATCAGAGATTTTAATTTCAGTTGAATTAACATTGAATTCACAAAAAATGTTGTTTGATTTCACGTCAAGTTCACTTAAATCCATTTTGAGTTCGTTTGAAATTTATGGAATTTCTTCTATCAATTTGAATTCATTTGAATTTTATTGAATTCTCTAGAAATAAATTAAATTGACGTGAATTGATCTGAACGTAGTTACATTTTTGTTGGATATAATTTCACTTGAATTCGCTTAAATTCAATTGGACTCGTTTGGATTCAATTGTATTCTTTTAATAGACTTGAATTCCTTTTGTATTAATTCAAATTCCTTCAAATAAGGCACAATTTTCTTTGAACTTAGTTTGAATTCATTCGAATCATATACTTTGATTTCATTTGAATTAACCTTAAATTCACAAAAATTTTTGTTTGATTTCACGTTTAATCGGCTTGAATCAGATATAATCATTTAAACAAATTCACCTCAATTAATTTAAATTCCGGTCAGTCTATTTGAACTCGATTGGACTGATTTCAATTCAACTACATTTTTTATAATATACTTGAATTCCTTCGAATTCTTTCAAATTTGGTAAAATTGTTTTTAAATTTAATTTGAATTCATTGGAATCATATACTTTTGCATTTTTTTATAATGGACTTGAATTCATTCGAATTCTTTTAAATTCAATAACATTTAAAAAAATTTAATTTTAATTCACTGGAATTCACTTTAATTTCAGTTGAATTAAAATTGGATTCACAAAAAATTTAGTTTGATTTCGCGCTAAATTGACTTGAATCGGGTAGATTTGATTGCCTCAAATCCATTTTGATTTCTTTTGAATTCAATCTGAATAGGTATTTTTAATTCGTTTGAGTCAGTTTGATTTTACTGGAATTTTTTTCTGATATCACTTTGAATTCAGTTGAATCGCACTTAATTCACCACAATTAATTTAAATTCACTTGAATTCAGGCCAATTTATTTGATTTTAGTTACATGTTCTTTGGATTTAATTGCATTAAATTTTAATTCACGTTATTTCACGTTCAATTCACATGAATTTAGTGCATGTGAATTAATTTAAATCAAGTTAAAGTATCCAAAACGGACGTATACAAAAATCTAGAATTTTTTATTTTATTATTTGATTTAAAAAAATGCTCCAGAGATTAGTAAATAAAATTAAGTTTTAGACATTGAAACTTTTTAAAATTCAGTATTTTCCATTAAATACGTCTAAAATTGAAAATATTCAAAATGGAATAGTTTCGAATTTAAATTGCCAATTGTAAAAGCAATTTTAGCTATAAAAGTTGAAATTGGAAACCTTTCACGTGGAATAATTTTCAATTTAAGTTTGTTAAGAATTTTTATAATTTTAAAAACGTAATAAGTCTTAGAGAAAAAAAATATCCAGAAATATTTAAGAGTGTTTCTTTTCCCGTGGGTAATTTTGTGAATTTAAAAAGGTGATGAATATCATTTTTTTAGTGAGGTCAATCTTCTTTTCGAAGTATAATATGACATGACAGAGAGAAAATGATAGAAAATAACTGAAAAAAAATCAATTTAGAAGCAAAAAAATGGTACTTGAATTTCCTCAAGTCTCGTGACGTTTTATGGGGAAACTTGTCAGCTGGTCGCCTCGAGCCTTAACTCATTTTCTTTATTTCGAACAGACTGAAGCGGACCTTAATGTACTTTACACATCGTTACGTGAAAAGTACGCCAATAGTATTACGTAATTCCAATCGTAACGATATACTCGAAGCTTGAGTTGAATTATGACAGCGTTCGAATCTAAAGTGCAAAAATTCTGCACGGCTCGACGTCGTCTCACTCAATCAGTTAGAAATTTTAATAATTTTATACTCTCAACGCCATTAGATAATCGATAAAGTTCGTTATCTCAAACGAATATTATAAAGATTGAATTGTATATAAAAATTGTCCCTGTTTAGCAGTAAATCGCTAGAATGTATTTATCTTAAGTTTTAGATTTATTAGGTACTTTCCAACTGTCAATCACGAACTTCGAGTTTTTTTTTACCTTTTCTAGATGTAACTTTTCTGCCAGCAAGCAGAAAAAATGTGATTAAATTATTAACTTAATTCTAAAGAAAGGTAAAATTGTATTTGACTTTCCATGCCTGGGTGCGTCCATTAATTACGTTAGGCTTTTTTATTTTGAGGGGGGGGGGGTTAAAGCATTTCTTACGTAAGTTTTCTTTCTAATTTTTTTTTTTTAATATGCTAATTAACACCCGCTTTAGTTGTTCAAATGACTTGTTATACTATTATACACATTATATAGTTACTTGTTTTATTTCTTTCTTATCATGTATAATAATAATAATAATAATAGTCATAAATATAGAGTCGAGGAATTAAACCATTCTTGAAATCTGGAATACACATTTCATAAAATCTCGTGGAATACCTGGAAACCTTTGCAGTCCTTTGAAATTATGTGCATTCTTTTGAAATTCTTGTAAATTCCTTAATATTTTTTTGGTAATGTACAAATTCTTCGAAATATCGTCAAATTATTAATAATATTCTTCATAATATTTTTTGAAATTTTGATTACTCCTTTAAAATCCTTTGAAATGCCGTGACCTACTTTAAAATCTCTTAAATTCTCACAAAAGCCCTTAAAAACTCTTAAGATTCTTGAAATCTTCAAAATTCCATTAAAATCCTTTGCAATCCTTTAAAAATTGTGGAATACCTTTAAAATGTCTAAAAATCAATTCAAATTCTGTGAAATATTTCATAATTTTACGAGATCCCTTAAGAGTTTTGAAATCCCTTTAGAATTCGTTGAAATCATTAAAAATGGTGGAAATATTTCCTAATCTCTTAGAATCCCTCAAAATATCTTAAAATCGGATATCCTTTGAAATTCCGTTTAATCTTTTGAAATCATACGAAATCCTTTGAAATCCCGTGACTTACTTTAAAATCTGTTAAATCCCCTTAAAACCCCTCAAAAACTCTGAAAATTCTTGAAATTGCTTGAAATCTTCAAATGCTATAAAAATCCATAATAATCTATAAAATCCATTGAAATCTCTAAAAATAATTTAAAATCCTTGAAATTCCGTGAAATGTTTGGAAACCTTAAGAGATCCTTTGAAATCTTTGAAGTTCCTTTAAAATTAATTGATATCTTTAAAATCCTTTGGAATCTTTTCGAATCTCTTAAAATCTCTCAAAATAAATTAAAATCCATTGAAACTTTTTAAAAGCCATGAAAATTCCTCGAAATATTTTTAAATCCTTTATAATATTCAGAAATCCTTTGAAATTCAGTTTAATCCTTTAAAAATAAGTGATATCCCTTGAAATCTTCAAAATCCCTTTATCCTTTCATCTTTTATTCCATTTAAATCTTTTCAAATCCGTGGCAATCTTCTCGAATCTCTTGAAATCTTTTAAAATCTATTAAAACGTTTTAAAAGCCATTAAAATTCTTCGAAATATATTAAAATCATTGATAATATTCGAAATTTCATTAAAACCCTTTGATATCCTTCAAAATTTATGAAAATACCGGTACCACGTGAAATCTTTTGAAATACCGTGACTTACTTTGAAACCTCTTAAAGTCCCTTAAAAACCTTTAAAAACTGTGGAAATTCTTGAAATCTTGAAAATTCCATAAAAATCCTTAAAATGCATTGAAATCTTTTAATGAATTCAGAAATTCTTGAAATCCCTTAAAGTCTATTAAAATCTTTTAAAAGCCATTAAAATTCCTCAAAATCCCTTAAAATCCTTCATAATGAAAGCCTTTGAGATTCCGCTAAATCTTTTGAAATCTTACCAAATCCTCTAAAATCCGTGAAAATACTTTGGAATATTTTTAAATCTCCTACAATCCTTTGAAATCCAGTGAACTCATCGATATCATTGACTTCCTTGGAAATCTTTCTAAATCTTCTGAAATGCCCTGAAATCTCTTGAAATCCCTTTAAATCTTCGAAATCCCATTAAAATCCCCTGGCATCCTTCAAAATTAGTGAAAATATTTCGGTATTACATGAAATCCTTTAAAATTCCGTTACTTATTTTAGAATATTTCTAAATCTCTTAAATTCCCTCAAAATCCTTCGGTATTTTGAAGTCCTTTGAAATCTTTTGATGTCTAATGAAATCCGTTTAAATTCCCTTTAAAATCCCTTGATATCCTTCAAAATTTGTGTAAATATTTCGGTATCACATTAAGTTCTTTAAAATCCTGTGACTTATTTCGAAATCTCTTTAAATTTCTTAAAATACCTGAAATCCGTGGAAATCGTTCTCAATTCTTTAAAATCCCTCAAAAAAATGTCACTTAAAGTCCTTTGAAATCATGTTAATTTCTCAAAACCTCATTAAATATCTTAAATTTGTTTAAAATCTTTTGAAATACCCTGAAATCTTTGGAAGTCTTATGAAATCTCTTAAAATCCCGTTAAAATCCTGTGACCTATTTTGAAATATTTCGGAATCTCTTAAAATCCCTTGAAATCCGAGGAAATAGTTCTTAATTTCTTAAAATCCCGCAAAATACTATAGTGACTTATTTTTAAATATTTCGAAATCTCTTATAATCCCTTGAAATCCGAGGAAATCGTTCTTAATTCATTAAAATCCCGCAAAATCCTTCGGTGACTTATTTTAAAATAATTTCGAATTCTCTTAAAATCTTTCAACATCCTTCGGTATCTCTTAAAATCCTTTGATATCAAGTTAATTTCTCAAAACCTCATTAAATCTCTTACATTCCACTGAAATCATTGCAAATCTTTTTAAATACCCTGAAATCTTCTGAAGTCTTATGCAATCTTTTAAAATTTCTTGAGATTTCCTGAAATCCCTAAAAAGATGTGGAAATCTTATTAAATACCGTAAAACGTGTGTGATTCTTTCAAATACTTTGTAGTCCTTTAAAATACCGTGAAATCCGTTTAAATACTTTCGTTCCTCTCGAAATCTTTCTTTCCCTTGAAATATCGTTTACGGTGAAAATAATTGAGATATTTTGTATACATTCAGTAAAAGATACAAAATCTTACTTAATAAATGCTTTGGGAGGGGAGGGGGGGCCTAAAATTTCAAAAATTATCCTTACGTAATTAATGGACATTCGCTATTGAAAATGAAAGAAATCTTTTTGACTCAAACAACTCGAATTCAGTGACCAATAGTTGGGTTTAGGATCGAATTCGCCGCCGTTTTTATTGGCAGTCCTTGAAAGATAAGCGAAAATTCTTAAGACAGCTTCGGGATAATAAACCGAAGAGGGAAGTTCGAATAAGCATCGGAGCGGAAATGCTCTCCCAGAAAGTTTAGAAGCCACAAAGTTTCAGCTCTGCTTCCATATATATGGTCGCAGTAACTCCTGCTGGAAACATTTCCGAGCTCTTGTTTATCGAAACTTCATGAGGAAATGAATGCAGATCCTTCAAGGGCTGCGGCAGCATGAGATAGAAAAAGTTATTAATGAATGAGTATTTTAATGAATTGTTCACACGGGAGTTTATGTACATGATGCGAAGGAGATAATTTAAAAAAAAATGCAAATACCCTTGAATAAAGTAATAGGAAAAGCAAAAAGCCAGTTCTTTTAATCACTATTAATCATTTAATCATATATGTCATTCATCATAAATATTAGTTATATTAGTGCAAAAAGGACAAGGTTTTGAAAAAAAGTCAAAAACAATTTTTTGCTCTCCTGAAAAGCATACCAAAAAGGAAACTTAATTTAATTTAAAAAAGTAAGTATTTAAGATATTAGTATCTACTGTACCTAAAAATTTCAGAAAAAAATATGGGATTGTTAAACAATTTTTTTGCTTAATTTCAAAAAATCTAAAAAAAACTTTACAATTTTTTATTATTTGTCAATTTTTTGGGGAATTTTGAAAAAGTGTAAAAAACAGGATAAACTAAAACAAGGAAAACCTTAATATCTAAAGAATGGTAAGATTCAAATATTTTGTTGAAAATTCGACCTTTTTTGTAAGAAATTAATATTTTGTTGAAAATTGCTTTTTTTAAAAGTTAAAATGTAATTCCTTTAACTAAAAATTTAACCATTCCATTTTGGTTGAAAATTTGTGTTTTATAGTTGAAAAATCAACTATTTGGCATTTAGTTGAAAATTCTACTTTTTGTAGAAAATTAATAATTGAAAATTAATTTTTTTTTAAACTGAAAATCTAACTATTTACTTGAAAATTCCAATGTTTTGGTAGAAAATTTATTTATTTTATTGAAAATTCATCTTTTTGGTTGAAAATTAAGCTTTTTCTTTAAAAATTCATGTCTGGTTGAAAATTGTTTGGCTTTTCAACGGAAATTTTAACTATTTGGTTGAAAAATTTTCTGCTTTTTTAGTAGAAAGCAACTATTTGTTTGAAAATTTACTATTTTGTTGAAAATTCGTGTCTTTGCTTGAAAATTAACTTTTTTAACTGAAAATTTAATTATTTGGTTAGTTTGGTTAAACGTTGATATTTTTAACTGAAAATTTAACTGTTTGGTTAAAAAATATTCTTTTTCGGTAGCAAAAATCAACTATTTGTTTGAAAATTTACTATTTTGTTGAAAATTTCGACTTTTTTGGTAGAAAATTCATCTTTTTAGTTCAAAATTCATGTCTTTGCTTACAACTTTTTTTTAACTGAAAATTTAACTATTTGGTTGAAAATTCGTCTTTTTTGGTAGAAAACCCATCTGTTTGATTGAAAATTCATCTTTTTGTTGGAAAATTCATTTCTTTGGTAAAAAATGCACTATTTTGTTTAAAATAAATTCTTTTATCTAAAAATGTAAATATTTCATTTTTGGTTGAAAATTTATCTTAAATAGTTGAAAATTCAACTAATTGTTTCAAAATTCGTGTATTTTGTTGAAAGTTCTACATTTTTGATAACATTCTTGGATAAAAATGTATTTCTTTGGTTCATAATTTAAATATTTTGTTAGAAATTTGGACGTTGTTGAAAATTTAACTATTTTGTTTAAAATTCATATTTTCTGATAGAATGTTATTATTTTTTGGTATGTTGATTCAAGATGACTTTTCAAACAAAGAAAATTCATTTCAAAGAGAAAAAGGTAGCTATTTCGAGAAAAATTGCGTATTTTAATTTTTCAAAAAATCGAAAGCTTTGCCATTTTTTTGTCGGTTTAGAAATAGTGAAAAAACTTCACAAGCTGAAAACATAAAAATACCAAATGGGAAATTAATGGTAAGTAGTATTTTAATGAAGTGTTGAGACGGCAGTTGTACATGATGCAAATGAGATAATTAAAAAAAACTGCAAATACCCTGAAATAAAGTAATAGGAAAAGGAAAAAGCCAGTAATTTTAATCATACATTTATTCATTATAAATATTAGTGTGACAGCAATTAAGCTAAATTGATCATTTTGAACAAATAGAACATAAATCCCGAATACGGAAAAGAAGGAAAATTGACGCTAAAACTTAATTGCGTTTTTAAAACGAATTAAGAACAAGACAAAAACAAAACAGAATAACCTGGTGTACACTAACTGTAATCCATTGTTACTTCCCCATAAGAAAACAAAAATTATATGAAATTCAGGTCTACGAATGAATTTTTTAATAATTTTTTTACCGTTTTAGAAAAATCGTTAACCGAATCCATTTCAAATCATGCAGGCGGGTGATATGTTCAGCATTGACTTTTCAATGAAATATGTTTTTTACGTGGAAAATATGGAGACACGCGAAATTTTTAGACTTTTTACGAATATTTTAAAGTTTTAAGGTTAAAATGCTTTTTTAAAGGAATTTCACTCTAAATACCGTGCACTTTCTGAGATATTAGGATTTTTCCTGTTTCAGTTTATGCTTAGATTTTTTGAAATTACTGTACCTATTATTCCAAAAAATTACAGAAAAATGAGATTTTTAACCATTTTTTTCTTCATATTTTCTAAAAATCTAAATAATTTTACCATTTTTATTATTTTTCATTTTATTGTGAATTTTGAAGAAGTGGAAAAAACTAGATGCACTAAAACTTTTTTTGTTCAGAAAAAAATCTTCTTGGATGAAAATTCATTTCTTTGTTTGAAAATTTTAATATTTTTTAGAAACTAGTTTGCTGTAAATTTAACTATTTTGTTGAAAATTCGTCATTTCTGGTAAACAAATTTTACTTTATGGTAAGTTGCGTATATACCTATCTCTCCTGAAAATACTATAATAGTACCTATTTTTACTACAAATTACACAGAAAAATAAATTTACAATTTTTTATTATTTTAATTTTTTTATGATTTTTGAAAAAGTGCAAAAAAAAAAGAACAATTGAAACAATAAAAACCATAAAATCTCAAAAGTTGCACGGTTTTTAAAGTAACGTTTCAAAAAACTCATGCTACCCTTAAAATTTTAAAATAATCGTAAAAAATGTCGCTATGTTAATTCAAAAAAACACGTGTCTCCTGATTTTCCAGGTACAAAAATATATTTAATTGGCAAGCCAATCCTGAACATGTCATGCGCTGGCCTTGCATTTTGTGAAATGGATTCGATCCACTATAAGAAAATCAGTATATAAATAAATAATCTTAAAATATTTAAAGATTTGACGCAAACAATAGAGAAACTTCAAACAAATTATTTATTTATTCATTTAACGTATGATTTCAAATTAATTAAAGGGATTTCACAGGATTCCAAGGATTTTAACAAATTTCCGGGAATACCAGAGAATTTCCACGGATTTTAATCAATTTTGTCAGATTGCATACAAATTTCATGGGATTTCATCGGTTTTCAAGAAATTTAACAATATTTCCAAGGGATTTCTACGGATTTTTTCGAAGACTTCAAAGAATTTCACAAAATTTAAAATATGTTATAGGACCTCCAATTTCCAAGATTTTAGGGGCTTTTACAAATTTTAAGAGTTTTTTTAGCAAACTTTAGGGAATAAATTTAACTAATTTTCAAGGGATTTTAAATTAATATAGATTTCTAAAATAAAATCGTTCCTTTCTAGTTTTTCTACTTTTCACATTAATTCCTACAATATTTTTGTATTATTTATTTCAATGCTGATTATTCTATAACCATTTTCTATATGATTTTCCTATAATCCACGGAATCTTTTACAATCTCATGCAATATTTTTTAGTGACAGACATGTAATCCCATGCAATCTTGCAATTTAGCGCACATAAAAAATCCGAGTTATTATCCCCTGGGAATAAATTAATAGTGTAAAAAACATACAACATAAAAATGTGCAAAAAAAAGCGAATACGCCTCTTGGGTAGCTACGACAGCGCCACCAATTTGGAACTATTGGGAAGAAATTTGACTTTGAAATCAATATTAACAAGAAATCTTATAGTAAATAATTAATTTTAAACCTCAGTATAATATTTTTGATTAAAATGAATTAGTATTCACTGCTATTTTTCATTAAGATTGCCCTAATCATTTTGAAATACCCAATAGTTCGCGTGTCAGGTGGCGCTGTTGGCAAAGACTAAGGGTTACCCGGATTCCGGATTACTTTGAATTTCACGATACAAATCTTTTCTAAGATTAAGACTTGTTGAGCGAATCAACAAGTTCTTTCCAGTCAAAAGATTTCTTTGGATCGAACAAATCAATGATATTTTCTTTCCTCATAAAACGGAGGAGTTTCTCGAAAGGTGAATAAGTCTCTAGGATATTTTTATCGCCGATTATGACGAGTTTGTGTTTTGCTCGTGTCATGGCTACGGTGAGTCTGTTGTGATCGTCTAGGATGTGGAATGCCTGCGAGAGAAAATGTTGTTAATGGGAAGTTGTGAAATGGGGGCAAAGCTCGCGAGGCGTAAGTAATTTGCGCAAGCGCTCGCTTTGTGCTGCGAGTAAATTCGTTATCACACGGGAATATTTACCCTTGTATTTGTGGAGCCCTGAGGTGAGCTTTCAGTACAGGAGTAAACAATAATGTTCTTTTCGCGGCCTTGATACTGGTCTACAGTGTTAACTTCAACGTCCTTTGGAACAGAGTTGCCAAGTAAACTCACTTGCGCCCGGAAGGGCGCTATGACTCCGATGTCTTCCTTGTTCAGTCCAATCTGAAGATGAAGTTAAATTTTAGTAATCGTCAATTTTAAAAGTTCTGAAGGGATTTAAAGACTAAATGCTATCATATCTAATAAAATTGGGTGAACGAAATTATCGAAAATCTCGCACTCATTATTGTTGAGTACCTGATTGGTTGCATAGTGCGTGAATATGACTTTAAGTGGCTGTTTTCAGTTTGTTCTTTTGAATTTTCTGGAATTTTGTAAATCGCAATTTTCAAATGAGGAATTTTAATTCCAAAAAATTATTTCTAAAGGAGAAGATTTAAATTGTAAATGATTCATTAATAAGAAAGACAATAATTTTGTTCATAACTTTTTGGCCAAATATTTAAAAAATGACAGAAGGATCAAATTTATTTTTGAATGTTTCCAAACATTAGTGATAAACGAGAACTTTTGAATTGCAAATGTCTTTTAATATTGGGAAATAATTATGTTCCTAACATTTTGCTACCACAGTATAATTTATAAACTTTTTCACATTTTCAAAGAGATGAGCAAAACGAAATTATAAACAAAAACTTAGTATGTTTTAATTATTAATTAAGCTTTTTTATGACTTTACGGCAATATAACATTCTTTTAAAGATTTCTGGAAAAAAATGTATATGATTTTTTATTTTACAAAATTTATTTTAAGAAAATATTTAAAAAGATTCCGAAACATTCAAAAATATTTCTAAAATTGTCAAGAAAGAATCTGGAATATTTTAAGGCAATTTTTTAATTTTGTAGAAAATTTTCAAAGTTTAGGAAAAATTGGAATCATTTAAACAAATACTTGGAAGTGTTTAAAATATTTCAAAAATCATTTTAAATTTGAAAAGATTCCCAAAAACTTCAAACAAAATGTAACTTTTTGAAGATTTCAAAATAACATTATGACGTTTTTTAAATATATTGAAAGGTATCAAATTTAAAAAATTAATTTCAAGAGAATATTTTTTAAAAAATTTAACTTTACAAAGACTTTAAAAATGTGAAAAACGAATTTGGAAGATTTTACGACAATTTTATGAATAATTCGAGTCAGTTTAAAAGATATTCAGGAATTTTTGAATAGATCAAAAATATTTAAAACTTTGAAAGATTTTTGAAAAATTATAAAATATTTTAACATTTTTTTCCAAGCGTTAAAGTGACCTAAATGTCTTTTAAACTGAGATAAATTTTTTTTAAATTCTCTAAAATAACAAAAATCTGTAAAAAAATAAATAAATCTAATAAAAATATATTTATATAGCCTTAAGCAAATAAATCAAGGAACCTAAAAAATAAATAGTTCTTAGAAATTTTTATTTTGCAATTAAAACTATTTGTCCCTTCAAATTATAAATTGTCTAAAATTTTTGTTCTTTCTTGAATGAAACATTTTTTTGGTTGAAAATTAGTTTTTTAGTTTGAAAATTCATCTCTTTTGGTAGAAAGTGCATCTTTTTCATTAAAATTGCAACTGTTTGATTAAAAATTAAAATCTTTTTTGGTTAAGGATTCAACTATTTTGTTGAAAATTCGTCTTTTTGGATGAATTCAACACTTTTTTATTCAAAATTAATATCTTTTTTTAGTTTTAATATCAACTATTATATTGTTCGTTAAGAGTTAATATTTTTTGCTTGAAAATTCAACTACCTTGGTAAAAGTAACTACTTTGTTCATTAATCTTCTTGGTTTAAAATTCCATCTTTGGTTGAAAATTAATCACTTTTAGTTACAAATTCAACTATTTGATTAAAAATTAAATTTTTTATTGAAAATTCATATTTTCGGGTTGAGAATTCAACTGTTTTGTAGAAAATTGGTCTTTTTTGCTTAAAATTTTTTTTTTTTGAGTTAAAAATTCCACTGTTTTCGCGCCAATAATTGAACAATTTAAATATCTTTCAAAAGTGAATTTTTTAACAGCACAAGTTTGAAATTTCAAATTTAATGTTGAAATTTATCCTCACAGGGGGGTATATTGATCTTTCTTCTGGATCCTTAAGCTAAGAATGATCCAAAAGCTAAGTCTAAAAAATTGTATTATTTTAAAATTGGAATCGTGAAATTTTTTTATTTAAATTTTCAAATTTATAAAAAAAGCATTAAAAATCCAACACTTTCTAATTGAATGTTGCCAAAGCACAATAATTTTAGATTTTCGCTTCAAAAATTAAAAAAAATTTAAACTTTTAAAAATAAATTTTCTTTAACAGAACAAGTTAGAAATTTAAAAATTAAATGTTAAAATGTATCCTTGTGGGGGAGGGGAAGGTAATATTGATCCTTTTTTTATATCGTTAAGCTAAGAAAGTTCCTAAAGCTAAGTCTAACGAATTTTCTTATTTTAAAATTGGAATCATGACATTTTTAAAATTTATTTTTAACAATTTGTAAAAAAAGCATTCAAAATCATACACGTTCTAATTGAATCGTGCCGAAACGCAATTATTTCACATTTTTCGCTTCAATAATTGAAAGATTTAAAAAACTTTAAAAAATATATATTTTTTTTTAACAGAACAAGTTTGAAATTTTTCAATTAATTGCTCCAATTTAGGCTGTGTCTAGTCGTCCCGAAAAATCGGGTCGAGACACTCCGTAAAATTTAACCTTGCGGGTGGTTTATATTCATTATTTTTTTGGATCTTAAGGTAAGAAAGATATTAAAGCTAAGTGTTAGAAATTTTATTATTTTAACAATGAAATTTTGAAATACCTTTAAAAAAGTAAGAAATTTTTAACATAAAACGTTAGAAATGTCAAAATTAAATAGAAAAATGTATCCTTGTGATCAATTATTGTAAATAAAAGAATTAAAAATCAAACACTTTCTGATTGAATAGTGTCAAAACGTAATAATTACACATTTTTCTCGTCAATAATTGGAAAATTTAAATATCTAAAATTTAACGTCTTATAATTTTATTTTCAGAATTAAACGTTTGCATTTTTTGAATAAAATGTTAGATATTAACATTCCCTGCTCTATTAACAAAGTAATTTCATTCAACATACTCAAAGCTGGATAATAAGCATCCTTTTCAAAAAATGCTTATAATCCGGTCTTTGCATTATGAATCGAAAAGCATTAATTTCTCATAACCTACATAGCTTTTCACTTATTATTGAAATAAACTTTGCTAGATTAAGTTCCAGTTAAAACTGGGAAATTGTTAAATACTCTCAAATGCTATATCACCTAAGGATTGCAGGAGTTCAGCAAAGTTTTCGAAACTAAACTCACCTTTAGAAGAGTATTAACGAGACGTTGGACGATTCCCGCTTCCAGTCTGCTGGTGTTCATTTTACTGCCTTTTTTAACCGATTCTGAATCTAGATCCAAACTTTTTGGGATAGATGTGTTCAGAAATATCACCGACTCTTCCAGCTTCAAGGACAACGCTGCCCTAAGCCACCAATCAAATGACTCCAAAAGCTGAAATATTCAACATTAAGTACATTTAAATTATTCCACATTATTTATGCGACTAGAAAATAAACACGTGCGCGATTTTTTTGTCTCACGCAATTTTTAAATTAAAATGTAAAATTAATATTAATACAAATTTTTGTATTTCATAGTATCTATTATCTAAAATAATAGAAAAGAAAAGCAAGGACAATATTTTTCATAATCGATGAAAATTGATAACCTAACTTCAGGTTTAGTATATAATATTTTTGTACAATTTAACGACAAACAAACCGGTGCATTTTTATTCAAAATAAAAATTTTCGTCAAAGAACACTAACAGCCTTTTGTTTAAAATAAACGATTTCCGGTAAAAAACACAAACATACCCTATTATTGTTTAAATATTGTAAATATTCTTTAAAATCTAATGATTTTTTTATTAACTAATGTTTTTGGTTTAAAATCATCGATCTCTGGTAAAAAATGTCAATGTAACCGTAAATAATTTCAAAATTGTAAATTTTCTTTGAAATCAATACCGACTCCGATGAAAAGCAAGAAAATAACCTGAACTTGTTAAAAAATTGCATATCTTCTTGGCAATCCAATAATTAATTATTAAAAATACCGATTTCCGATATAGAACGCCAACAAAACCAAAGATTGTACACAAATTGTGAATTTAATAACTCTGAATGAAAATCTAAAGAATAATGGTAATCTGAAAAATCATACAATTTTTTTTGTTATTAAAAATACAAATTTTCAACGAAAGACACTGACATAATATAACAAAAACTTGTTCAAAATTCTAAATCTTGTTTGAAATTTAATTATTTTTGTTTAACATACCCGATTCCCAGTGAAAAAAGTTAACATAACCTTAAATTGTTCAAAAATTGTGAATCTTCTTCGAAATGTATATTGATATTTTCGGTGGGAACCACAAAAAATTGTAATCTTTTTTGAAAATCTAAGTTTTTTAAATTAAAAATACCATACCAGTTTCTGACCAAAAATTCTAACAAAATTCAAAATTGTTAAAAGATTCTAAATCTTTTTCAAATTATAATTATTTTTGATTGAAAATGCGAATTCTCAACGAAAAACACTAAAATAGTCCGAAATTGTTCAAGCCTTTAAATTTTATTAAATTAAACAAAAAGTATTGGATTTAAATCTAATGATTTTTGTTTGAAAATACCAACTTAAGGTGAAAAACACTAACATATCCTATTATTGGTCAACTATTGTAAATATTCTTTGAAATCTAATACTTTTTTTTATTAACAATAGCAATTTTAGACGAAAAAACGAACGTAATATGATACAAAATTATGTAAGCTTGTAAATCTTCTTTTAAACTTAATGTTTTTGGTTTGAAATCAGCAATTTCCAGTGCAAAATGGCAATATAACAGAAAATTGTTCAAAATCTATCAATCTTCTTTGAAATCTATATCAATTTCTGGTGAAAAATAAGAGCAGAACCTAAAATAGTTCAACATTTTTGTACCTGCTTGAAAATCCAATGATTATTTATTAAAAATACCGATTTCCGCTGAGGAATGCCATGAAAACAAAAAATTGTGAATTTAATGATGATAATCTGAAGAATAATGATGATTTGAAAAACCTTGTGATTTTTTGTTATTAAAAAAAAAAAAAACAATATTTGACGAAAGACACTGACATTACATAACAAAAAAATGATTCCAAATTATAAACCTGGCTTGAAATTGAATTATTCTTGTTTAAAATAACCGATCTCCAGTGAAAAACGTTAACAAAACCTTAAATTGTTAAAAAATTATAAATTTTCTTTGAAGGCTATACTGATTTCCGGTGAAAAAAGGCAAACATAACCTGAAATTGTTAAAAAAATTTGTATCTTCTTGGAAATCCAGCAGTCATTTAATAAAAGTACAGACTTTCGGTGTAAAATGTCAACATAAGTAACCTAAATTTTAAAAAAAGTTGAGAATCTTTTTTGAAATCTATTTGTTTAAAATTAAAAATACAAATTTCTCACAATCAATTCTAACATAATCCAAAATTGTTTAAAGATTATAAATGTTGTTCAAATAATGATTTTCGTTTGAAAATGCAAATTTTCGATGTAAAAAAACGTAACCTAAAGTTGTTCAAAAATTATTAATCTTCCTTGAAATCAAATGATTTTTGAATAAAAATTTTAATTTCCGACGAAAAACACTAAGGCCATCCGAAATTGTTCAAGCCTTTACATTTTACAATTTTAAGGAATAAGCACTGGATTTAAATCTAATGATTTTTGTTTAAAAATACAAATTTCAGTTGAAACACACCAACATAACTTAAATTTGTTGACAAATTGTAAATAATCTTTGAAATCTAATGAATATTTTATTAAAAATAGCAATCTTAGACAACAAAAAACTAGCGTAACATAATAAAAAATTAATTAAGATTTTTAATCTTCTTTCAAACCTAATGTTTTTGGTTTAAAATCCGCGATTTCCGGTGAAAAATGTCAATATAACCAAAAATTGTTCTAAAATTATAAATCTTCTTTGAAATCTATACTCGTTTAGAGGAATAATGGTAATCTGCAAAATCATATAATTTTTATAAATTTCTAGAGAATCGAAAAAATATCCTCTTTTCCAATTAAACCGAAAAACGTAAATTGCTGAAAATTTTTTAATTTTTGAAATCTAATAATTTTTTATTAAAGACAGCCATTTACAGTGTAAAACGCTAACAGAATCTAAAATTGATGAAAATTGGTAATCTTGATCATTTTTGTTTAAAAATGTTAATTTCCGGTTAAAAAAACTAACAC
The DNA here is from genome assembly GCA_932195095.1 of Andricus curvator. Taxonomy (NCBI): domain Eukaryota; kingdom Metazoa; phylum Arthropoda; class Insecta; order Hymenoptera; family Cynipidae; genus Andricus; species Andricus curvator. The sequence goes on from CAKNYM010050428.1 coordinate 62,303, forward strand.
AACGTAAACTTTTTTTTTGAAATTTTAGGTCTTTTTCGAAACTTTATGATTTTACATTAAAATTCTTTTAAAAAAATGACTCTATTTCCAGTGAAAAGTACTATCACAGAAAATATATAATATTATCAATAATTTTTAATGTAATTTGAAACTTTTAATTTGACGCGCAAGGGTATTTAAAACCCACAAACGTTTATCAATTCGCATAAGGTTTTCTATGATTTTTTTTTATTTGTAGATTTAATTTTTAAAATTTCAAATTTAACCTCAAGTATGGACTTGCGGTCTCACAGACCGCACCATGCTTCTGTTATGTAGATCCCTCCTCCCTGGCCTTCCTCTAGGCTGCCCTTATTAGTAATTGGTGAGTAATATCCATTGGAAGCTCATACGCGGTCCGTGAAACCGCACGTCCACGGTAGCATCACAATTTTACATTTCTATTTCAATTTTTTTCAAGGTATTTAAAAAGCAATATATCACACACAAACAACCTTGAGCTTGATGCGGGTACCCCAGAGTACGGAACGCGGCCATCACAGAAAGATTTTACGTCCCGATTATCCCTCATTTGAGCAAAAAGTGACAAATTAGTATAGACATATCGACGTGCGGTCTTCCAGACCGCACCATTCTTCTAATATGTGGGGTCCCTCCCCTATTGGTGTAAAAGATGATTAATAATAAAAGATAATAAAACTTATTAATTTCTTACTTATTCCAATGTTTCTTCATATAATTGCATAATTCAGATAACAAAAACGTCTTTACTTGTTTAATTAGATACAGATAAATACAGTGGTTTGTGAGACCCCAGGTCTATGTTGGTGCAAAAATGAAATCACGTCCATACTTAAAATTTAAGATATAAAACTACTTCAAATACTCTCAACTCCCGATATAAGACCCCACGGTTTACAGTATTCCTAGAACTGATGGCCTCCACAGTTTCGTGATGAGAGGAGCCACGGGGCCGAAAGAGAGGATGTGCTCAGTCAAGCGTGACAAACAGCTCGAGAGCGGCACTCTCAGCGCGTTAGTTGCATCAGGTTGCGTCATGCGTCCAAATCCAAGAGAAATGGTTCATGCGGCCCTGCCTGTTTACGTTTGGATTCCCCCAATTTAAGATCAAGGCGAAGTCAAGCCATATCCGAAACCGGTCTTATGTCGGGAGTTGAGTGTAATGAAAGGCCAATCAGGTTTTCAACAACAATGATTGCGAGAATTTTGAGACATATCATTACACTACTTTTTGATATATGTTTCAATTTTTCAATTATTAAATATGGATTTCAATTATTAAAGCAAATATATGTTAGCCTACCTCAATATTTTTCAGAGGCAATAATGCATTCGCTATTTCCTCACTGCCAGCTTCCAGCTGATCATTATAAGTCACTTTATTCGCGAGATTCATAATTTCACGATTCATTCTATACTGTGCTGAAAGAACAATTGTGTTGTTTTCACTATCCAATCTTGAAAAAAGCGATTCATTAAAACCTAGTTTCCTGGAAAAAAATAAAAAACAAAAGTCTTTAGAAAAGAAAGAAAAAGAATAAAACTAGAAAAGAATATTAAACATGTAAGTGAGTGAAGTTCACCTCGCCTTCTCGCTTCTCGCAATCGGAGGTAATTGTTCGGGATCGCCTACGAGAAGAAATTTCGTGGCGTTGTAGAGAGGTTTCAAAACCGCACATTGCTGAACTTGCGTGCTTTCATCTACAAGACACATGTCGAATTTTCTGCTCTGGAAAAGTTTGTGGTATGCACCGAGGCAAGTTACGCCTACAACTTTCTGCAAAAAATATTCTCCTCTTATTTGAAACTTTTCCAATTAAAACACACGTAGAAATAAAGTTTTAAATAATGGAATTATATAAACAGGCCTCGGACTCATTTGAGATATTCGAAATAGTGTTAAATTGATTGAAAATGATTCCAAAACATATTGAAAAATAGTAGCAAAATAGTGTCATGCAATTCTTTAAATATTAAATCGAGGGGTTAAATATTTTTTAAATCTGATTTAAAATTCACATCGCCCATAAAGAACGTGGAATCCTTTCGAATCTTTTTAAATACCCTAAAAGCTTTGAAATTCTTTAAATCCCCTGAAATCAGCTGAGATCCTCTAAAAATTCCTGGAAAATTCGTCAATATTTTTAAATCCCTTAAAATCTTTAAAATCACGTGAACTCCGTAGAAATTCCTTGAAATCTTATAATTTCTTTTTAAATCCTATGAATCCCTTCAATATGGTGAAATCCTTCAAAACCTCTGAAATCCATAACAATCCTCAGAAGTCCCTTGAAACTTCATTTAGTTTATTTCATAAAGTTCTCTAGAAATCCGCTGGAATCCATTAAAATATTTTAAATGTCATTGTTATCCCACAAAATCTCAGAAAGGTGTTTGAAACCCTTTTAAATCTTCGATATTTTCTGAAATTCCTTGAAATTGTTAAAACTACCCTAAAAGTTTTGAAATCCGTTGCAATCCTTAAGATCCTCTAAGAATTCCTGGGAAATTCGTCAATATTTTTAAATCCCTTAAAATCCTTAGAAATCCATTGAAAGCTTATATTTTCTTTTGAGATCCTATGAATCCCTTAAATATGGTTTAATGAATCGAAATCTCTGAAATTCGTGAAAATCCATAAAAATCATTAGAAATCCCTAGAAAATTTATTTCATTTATTCCATAAAGTTCACTAGAAATTCGCTGGAATCTCGTGAAATCTCTTCAATATCATTGATACCCCAGAAAATCTTATAGAGCCCTTTGAAATCCCTCGAAAACTTTGATATTTCCTGAAAATTCTTGAAATCTTTTAAACTACGCTAAAAGCTTTGAAATCCTGTAGATCCTCTAAAATCATCTCAAAATTTCTGGAAGAGTCGTCACTGTTTTTAAATCCCTTAAAATCCGTAGAAATACATTGAAAGCTTATATTTTCTTTTGAGATCCTGTGAATCCCTTAAATATGGTTTAATCAATCGAAATCTCTGAAATCCGTAAAAATTCATAAAAATTCCTAGAAATTTTATTTAATTTATTTCATAAAGTTCACTAGAAATCCACTGGAATCCCGGAAATATTTTGAATATCATTGATATCCCAAAAAATCTTATAAAGCCCTTTGAAACCCCTCGAAATCTTTGATATTTCCTGAAATTTCTTGAAATATTTTAAACTACCCTAAAAGCTTTGAAATCCTTGAGATCCTCTAAAATCATCTCAAAATTTCTGGAAAATTCGTTAATCTTTTTAAATCCCTTAAAATCCGTAGAAATAATCCATTGAAATATTATAATTCCTTTTGAGATCCTATGAATCCCTTAAATATGATGAAATCCCTCGAAATCTCTGAAATCTTGAGAAATGTCTAGAAGTCCCTTGACATTTAATTTCGTTTCACTTGTTCCGTAAAGTTCTCTAGAAATCTGCTAGAATAACTTGAAATACTTTAAATATAATTGATATCTCACAAAATCTTATCAATCCCTTTTAAATCTCTTGAAATCGTTAATATTGTCTGAAATTCCATGAAATCTTTAAAAGAACCATAAAAGCTTTGAAATCCTTTTAAATCCCTTGAAATTTCCTGAGACCCTTTAAAATTTCCTGGAAAATTCGTCAATCTTTTGAAGTCCCTTGAAATCCGTAGAAATTCCTTGAAATATTACCATTTCTTTAAGATCCTACGAATCCCTTAAATAAGGTGAAATCCCTTAAAATCCCTGAAATCCATAGAAACCCTTTGAAATTTAATTTAATTTGTTCGATAAAGTTTTCTAGAAATCGGCTGGAATCCCTTGAAATCTTTTAAATATCATTGATATCCCACAAAATCTTATAAAGCCCTTTGAAACCCCTTGGGATCTTTGATATTTTTTAAAATTCTTTGAAATATTTTAAACTACCATAAAAATTCCAGGAAAATTCATCAGTTTTTTTTTTCAAATACTTAAAATCTGTATAAATCCATTGGAATGAACTTGATTAAGTTGATTTTTGTTTTAATTCATCTTGAATTTTTATGAATTCTATCGAATTCTTCTCATTTCCCTTAAATTTATCTAAATTCACTCAACTTTTTTTTAAATCCGTGGAATATTTTGTATAAAATTTTGTATCAACTCATTTGAATTCATTTGGAATTCACCCTGAATTCCTATTAATGTATCCTGAATTCTTTTAAATTATTTTTAATTTGTTGAAATTCTCTCCGAATTTCCTAGCTCAAATCTACTCGATTATATGTATTAAGAGATATTGTTTAAAGTTTTTTTTAAATTCAAATTTCACCAGTCTTTCCAACTCACTTTTAATTTTTAGGCTTTAATCAAATTATTTGGAATTCTCTTGAATTCTTCTAAATTTACTCCAATTTTATTGAAATCATTGGAATATTTTAGTTTTTCTTAAAATTCACCTCGCATTTTTATGAATTTCATCGAATTCTTCTCATTTCCCTTAAATTCTTCTAAATTCACTCGAATTTTAGTTAATTCGTGTTTTTCTTTTTTAATTTATCCTAAATTTATTAATATTCACCTATAATTTTTACAAATTTCATCGAATTCTTTTGAGTCTTTTTGAATTCAAAAGAAGCAATAATTTTTCGAAAAACTTCAACCTTCCATCTACCCTTCTCGACTTCCATTTGATTCCTGCCGTATACAAAATAATCTTTCGAAAACTAGCCGCCACAATTTGAATAGTGAAAATGAAAAAATAGTTGCCAAAGCCAAAAAATGTATTATTATAAGAACTATATTTCGAAAGTAACTAAAAAAGTAACGAATTTTATAATTACTGTTGCTGAAAAAAATGTTACTAGTTACCTATTCATTATTTATTTACAAAAGTAACTTCGTTACCACTATCGTTATAAAAAAAGTAACTACTTAAATGAAACTTACTTTGCCAGCATAGACTTCTTGCAGACTCTCCGGAGTTTTGCACTGAGAGGTGACGACATCTTCCGAGTAACTGACGAGGGACGGATGAATTTTTGCCTGTGAACCCAATCTCAAAAAATCAATATTTCTTTCCATCAAACCTATCAGAATATTGTCTACCGCACTGTGGGTGTTGGCCGTGACAAGAACCGACTTCCCCAATTTCACTAATAATTCCACCAAAGCTACAATCGTTCTCGTTTTCCCAGTACCTGGCATTCCCTTCAGCAAAGCGTATTCTCTGGATGTCAAAATTTTGAAAATTGCTCTCTGCTGCTGACTATTGAGTCTCTTCAAAATGGGCGCACTGATTGGCGAGATACTCTTGTGTAAACGTGGTTCGAAAATCGCAGGTTTTCTAAAAAGAAAGGTGAATTATTTAAAAAAATTTTAATAAAGAATGTATAAATTATTATTAAGGAAAAGAGATTCAATTACTTTTCAATTACGATACTCCGCAATCTGCTACAGACTTCGTCTTCACCCAAAAGTCCGCTGACAGCCGCGCGATTATAATTCGAGATACTACTAGAAAAGTACTTGTCAACGTGAAAAACTTGATCTTTGTAGTTCTTTGTCAGGTTTCTGAAATTGAATTTTCAAATGAATTTTAGTATTGTATTTAAATTTCAAACTGAGTTATTTTTTGAACAGAAGCGGACTGGGATTCACTAACCGGTCCGGTAAAAGTTTTGCAGGCCGGTCCTGAAAGCGGTTGGCGCAATTTTTTTGAAAAAGTACAAAAAATTTCAAAAGATTTAAAAGGTTTTAAGACACTTCAAGGATTTCCACAAGAATTAATTAAGGGATTTAATATTATTTAAAAGATTTCATGAAATTTTAAAAGATTTAAGAAAATTTTATGAGATTGCAAAGAATTTCCTACACTTTTGAAGGATTTAAAAGGTTTTACAGTATTTTTAACGATTCCAAGGAACTTCAGATAATGTCAAAGATTTGAAAGGACTTTTATCGTATTTCAAGGGATTTCAATAGATATAGAATATTTCTAACAATTTTATAATATATTTATAAATTACAAAGAATTTCACCAGAATTAAAGAATTTCATAGAATTTCAAAAGATCCATGTAGTTTTAAATGATTTCCTTGAATTTCGGAAGATTTAAAAGGGTTTCATACGATTGATAAGATTTTAGGGTATTTGAAAGGATTCCAATGGATTTCAGAGGATTTCCAAGTATTTTAAAGAATTTTTAAGGAGTTTAAAAGGATTTCAAGGAATTTTATAAGATTTCTGACGTTTTCAGTAGTTTTCAGGAATTTTAAAGGCTCTCAATAAGGTATTGTAATGAATTTCTTAGGATCTAAAAGGAATTGACAGGACTTTAAATATTTGAAGTGTTTTCAAGGAATATCATCAGATTTTATGTAATTTCACGAGATTTCAAGGAAATTTATAATATTTTAATGAATTTATTCACCAGAATTGAAGGATTTCAAATGATTTGAATAGATTTAAAAATATTTTAAGGTACTTCCAAAGATTTAAAACTTTTTAAGTATTTTAGGATATTTAAGAATATTTTAAGGATTTTCCAACAGATTTATAGAATTTTAAGCACATAACGATATTTAAAAAAAATTGTATGGCATTTAAAAGATTCAAGAGAAATTTCAACAAATTAAAAAAATGTCAAGGAATTTCTGGAGATTTGAATGATCTTAAGCGATTTCAAAAAGTTGCATGCGGGTTTAAAGAATTTCGCATGATTCAGAAGAATTTTATATAGTACCTATAAGGGTTTATGATATCTTAAAATATCCCACGGGATTTTTAAGGGAATTCAACGAATTTTAAATATTTCCGAGGATTTCAATTATTTAAAAATATTTCAGGGAGTTTCAGAGCCTTTCAAAAATTCCATGCGGTTTTAAACAATTTCCTTAAGTTTCGGAAGATTTGAAAGGGTTTCATAGGATTTATAAGATTTTTGGATTTCAACGGATTTCAAGAATTTTATAAGATTTCCAAGGTTTTCAGCAGTTTTAAGGGATTTTAAAGGTTCTTAATAAGGTATTTTAATGCATTTCCCAGGATTTCAAGAAATTTCGAATATATTTGTACATTTTTAAGGGATTTTAGGAGATTTGAAAAAATGTAGGGTATTTAAAAAAATTCCAAGGAATTTTCAACAGGTTACAAAATTTGCAAGGAATTTCCAAAGATTTTAATTATATTAAGCGATTTAAAAATAGTTCACGTAGTTTTAAAGAATTTCGGGCGATTTGGAAAGGTTTTATAGGATATTTCGAAGAATATTTATAGAATTTCAATGACTTTCAAGGGATTTTATCAGATTTTCATGGTTTACAGTTACTTTAAGGGATTTTAAGGCTTTTAATTAGGTATTTTAATAAATTTCCTAGGATCTAAAAGGTTTTTATAGGAATACAAATATTTCAAGGAATATCATCAGATTCCAGGTAATTTCAAATTCCATCATACATTTTTTTTAATTTCCAAGGACTTTAATGATCTTGAGCGATTTAAAAATGTTTCATGTGGTTTTAAATAATTTCAGGGAATTTTTAAGTCCTTTATAAAGGACCTATACGGTTTTAAGATATTTTAAAAGATTCCAAGAGATTTTTAAAGAAATTTAACGGATTTTAAAGATTTCCAAGAAGTTCAATGATTTTAAGAGCTCTGAAAGCATTATAATACATTTTTCAGGATTTCAGGCTATATCATCATATTTCATGGAATTTTACGGGCTTTTCAAAGAATTTCATAGGACTTAAAAGATTTTAAGCAATATCAGCAGATTTAATTTAATTTCACGGGATTTCAAGGAATTTTATAATATTTTAATCCATTTCAAAGAATTTATTCGTAATTATTGAGGGATTTAATGTGATTTCCAAGATTTGAAGAGATTTTTAAATATTTCAAGGTATTTGAAAAGATTTAAAAGAATTTTAAAGATTTTCGGATATTTTAAAAGTTGCAAAGATTTTACTATGTTTCAAAGATTTTATTTTAACAGATTCTAAGAAATTTTCAACAGATTACAAAAATTTCAAGGAACTTAATGATTTTAAGTGTTTAAAAAAAAGTTTCAAGCGGTTTTAAAGAATTTCGGGCAATTCGGAAGGATTTATATAGGATCTATAAGATTTTAGGATATTTTAAAAGATTACAAGGGATTCCAAAGGATTTCCAAATATTTCAAAGGATTTTTAAGGAATTTAAATGGATTACAAGGAATAGCATCAGATTTCATGTAATTTCACGCGACTTCAAGGAATTTGATCATATTTTAATGAATTTCGACGAATTAATTTACAAGAATTGAGAAATTTCAAGTGATTTCAAAGATTTTCAAATATTTTAAGGCATTTCCAAAAATTTTAGATCATTTTTAAGATTTTTGTATATTTAAAAGGATTGGAAGGACTTTTGAACTGATCAAAAAAATGTCAAGAAATTTCCAAGGATTTTAACGATTTTAAGAGATTTAAAAAAGTTTCATGCGGTTTTAAATAACTTCAGGAGATTTTTAAGTGTTTTATATACGACTTACACGGTTTTAGGATATTTTGAAAGATTCCAAGGGGTTTTGAGGAAATTTAATGGATTTTGAAGATGTCCGAGGATTTCAATGATTTTAAGGGATTTTAAAAGCCCTAAAAGTCTTTTATTAAGTTTTTCAGGATTTTAGGAAATATCAGAATTCATGTCATTTCAAGGAATTTTATATTTTAATGGATATCAGGAAATATAATTAGATTTCATGGAATTTCACGGCTTTTTTAAAGGGATTTTAGAAGTTTAGGTCCCGGAAGCTGGAATTACAACATTGTCATATCGATATGGGCACTATGCCATAATTTAGTGCCTATTTAGTGCTAATTTATGCTGCAGAAAAAAAATTTTGTGCCCGGTAATTTTGGTCAAAAACATGTAGTAGTGCCAGCTTCAGCTGAAGCCACAATTCCGGTATGCGAAACTCGGAAACTATTAATGATATCAAATTCTCCTTTGAGCAGGAATTTAGTGCTAATTAAGTGCTCTGGATTTGTGCTACGCACCAAATCCGGGCACTTTTTTTTTTTACCAAAAACGTGTAGTAATGCTAGCTTAAGGTGACTCT
>CAKNYM010050428.1:75599-146764 GCA_932195095.1 Andricus curvator
TGCCCATATCGATATGACAATGTTGTAATTCCAGCTTCCGGGACCTTAGAAGTTTCCCGATGTTTTAAGTAATTTTAAGGGATTTTAAAGGTTTTTTAAACTATTCCAAGGAATTTTCAACAGATTAACAAAATTTCGAAGGATTTCAATTTTTTTAAATGATATTAAACAATATAAAGATTTTAAGGGATATTTAAGGGAATTCAAAGGACTTTGAAGATTCCCGAGGATATCAATAATTTTAGCGTTTTCTAAAAGCTCTGAAAGTATTTTAAACAATTTTCCAAGATTTCACGAAATATCATCATGTTTCATAGAATTTTACGGGGTTTTCAAGGGATTTTCGTGAATTTCAACGGATTTTAAAGGTTTGAACTGATTTTATTATATTGCAAGGGTTATCAAGGAATTTTATAAGGTTTAAGGAATTGTAATAGGATATCCAAGATTTAAGAGGGGTTCAAATTTTTTTTTTAATTGTAAGGGCCGCTGCAAGTGGACCTCGATGTCTTCCGGCCCATATGAGATTGCGCCAGTCCGCCCCTGTTTGTGAAGCAAATAAATCTAACCTGTCTAAAAGTACACTAATCGAATCGTCTTTCATATCAGCGACGTATCCAGCGGAAATATTGATTCTTTCATTGGTATTTATAACAATGTATTCGCCCACATTAATTTCCGAAATAGAAAAACCGTTGAGTCCATCGTCTTCATTTTTCTTGAACGTATGAGAATACTCCCCTTCCTTTTCCTCGAAGCTGACGAGCTTCAAATTACAAATGCAAGAGCCTTTCTTTTCCCTTAAAAAAAAAATCAGTTAGAAAGAGGAATTCTACATTTAAATGATGCAGAAATTATTCTAACAAAATACCTTTGTCGAGGCTCAAGTGTCCACATGTCTTTCATGGAATTTGCACTATTAGAATCTTCCTCGATCTGCAGTAATTTTACCCACCTCATCACGTAATTAATATGCTCTGGTTTTAAACGACTCAGGATTTTTTCACTTAGAACTTTCAAAGGATGCGACGAGTCTTTTCGACGAAAATTCTCATCATGGGAAAGATACATGCAACATAAATTATTAACGGGACATGACGAGCAAGCGTTCCAATGATTAATAGGCTCAGGCAAATCCAACATTAATTCCTTAACATCCTCGAAATTATCCACATTTACGTTCGATTTTTTTGCGAGATAATGAGAAAGAGTATTTCTCAGCATCAGCAAATCTCTTTGCTCGTGGTGGCTATTTTTTATTTCCTTCATCTCATTCTCCCTAGAAAAGAGAGATAGATTTAGGAATTATTACTTGAAATGAAGTTCTATTGGAGAACGAGAATATTCAATCCTTTTGAACATCACTTACTTAAGATAAAGCAAAAGTCCACTATCGACTTGTTGACCTATCAAAGACATCATCATCGTATAAAGAATCACTTGACCCTTATGCTCAGGAGAAAAGGAACTCTTTCCTGTTTTCAACTCTAAGGGCATAATTTTCCGTCTAGAATGTATTTTCACTTCGACAGAAACATCGATTTTCCCTTTCAGCCCCAATTTCGGGAGCCAGATATTTTCTTCTATGTCTCGAATAGTTTCAATCTGACCCTCAAAGCTTTTATTTTTCGATTGCTTCTTTCCTGAAATTTATAAAATTACCCTATTTTCTCTTTTCTTGAAAAAAAAAAAAATTCAGACTTCACGCCCAAAATGCTCTCAAAGTAGGGAAAATGGGGTGATTCTTCAAGCCAATAGGGGAATAATAGGAGAATGACTACTTTTAAATGACTTTAATGTAGGTACAATATTCCTAAGCCTGGGACTTTTCAACCAAAAATGATGACTTTTTAAAAAAATAGTTGAATTTTCAACAAAATAATTAAATTTCCAACCAAATAGTAGAATTCTTAACCAAAAGAGATGAATTCTTGCCCAAAAATATAATAGTAGACTTTTCAATGAATAGAATTAACTTTCAGCTGTAAAAAATAAATTTGCAACCAAAAGAGATGACTTTTCTACCAAAACATGAGTTTTCAATCCAAAAGAACGGATTTTCTATCCAAAAAAACGAATGTTTATTAAAACAGTTAAATTTTTGACCAAATAGATGACCTTTAAAAAGAATAGATGAATTTTCATCCAAGAAAATTAAATTTGCCACCAAATAATAGAATTCTTAACCAAAAAAGGTGAATTCATGACCAAAAATATAATAGTAGAGTTTTTAATTAAAAAGAATTAACTTTCAACCATACAGAATGAATTTTCAACTAAATAATGAAATCTTCCACCAAATAGTACAATTTTCAACCAAAGGAGATGAATTCTGAACCCAAAATACAATAGTAGACTTTTCAATTGAAAAGAATTGACCTTCAACCATGGAAGATGAATTTTCAACAAAAAAGTTAATTTTCAACAAAGAAAGATGGAATTTCAATCATATAGTTAAATTTTCAAATAAAAAATGAATTCTCAACCAAAATGTTGAAATGAAAACTAAATAGTCGAACTTTTAAGCAAAAGAGACGAATTTCGAACCAAACCGCTGAAGTTTCAACCTACAAAAATGAATCTTTCAGGCAAGTGATAAGATGTTCAAACATAAAAGATTAAACTTCAACTAAGAACAGTTGCATTGTTAACCAAAAAATATTGCTTTTCTACCAAAAGATGAATTTAAAAAAAAAGTTCATTTTCAAGCAAGAAAGATGAATTTTCATCCAAGCAGTTGAATTTTCAAACAAAAAAATTAAGTCTCAACGAAACAGTTCAATTTACAACTAAGAAGTTGAACTTTCAAGCTAAAGCGAGGAATTTTTAATCAAATAGTTGAATTTTCAAGCCAAAAAGTTGAATCTTTTAAAAGATGGTTGCATTTATATACCAAGAAAAAAGAATTTTCAACCAAACAATATGACTTTTCTACCAAAAGATAAATTCTCAATAAAAAAGGATGAATTTTCTATACAAAAAAACGAATGTTCAGCATAACAGTTAAATTTTCGACCAAATAGGTGACCTTTTAAGGAAATAGTGGAGGAACTTCGAGGAAAGTAATTAAGCTTTCAACCAAATAGTAGAATTTATAACCAAAAGAGATAAATTATTGACCAAAAATAAATAGTAGACTTGTAAATTAAAAACAATTAACTTTCAACCATACAGGATAATTTACAACAAAATAATGAAATTTTCGACCGAATAGTAAAAATTTTAAACAAAAGAGATGAATTCTGAACCCAAATACAATAGTATACTTTTCAAATAAAAAAAAAATCTTTCAACCATACAGTATAATTTACAACAAAATAATGAAATTTTTCACCAAATAGTAAAATTTAGAACCAAAAGAGATGAATTCTGAACCCAAAAGACAATACTAGGCTTTTCAATTAAAAATAATTAACTTTGAACCATACAAGATGAATTTTCAGCAAGAGAGTGCATTTTCAACCATGAACGGTGAATTTTTAAACAAATAATTGAATGTTGAAACAAAGAAATTAATGCTCAACCAAACAGTTGAATTTACAACCTACGAAGATGAATCTTTCAACCAAATGACCGAAATTTCAAACATAAAATATTAAACTTAAACCAAAAATAGTTGCATTTTCAACCAAATAGTTGAAGTTTCAATTTAAAAAGAGAAATATTTTCGAAGACAGTTTAATTTATAACCCAAGAAAGATGAATTTTCAACCTACAAAGATAACTTTTCTACCGAAAGACGAATGTTCAATCCAAAAGGATGAATCTTCTATCGAAAAACATAAATGTTCAACAAAATCTTTAAATTTTCGACCAAATAGATGACCCTTTAAGAAAACAGTTGAATTTTCAACAAAATAATGAAATTTTACACCAAATAGTAGATGTTTTGTAATAAAAGAGATGAATTCTGGACTAAAAATATAATAGTAGATTTTTCAATTAAAAATAATGAACTTTCAACCATACAAGATGGATGTTTAACCAAAAAAGATGAATTTTATAGCAAAACATGAATTTCCAACCAAGAAAGATGAAGTTTTAACTGAATAGTTGAATTTCAAAGAAAAAAAAATAACGTTCTACCAAACAGTTGAATTTACAACTAAATATTTGAATTTTCAAGCAAAAGAAACGTATTTTCAAATAAATAGCTGAATTTGTAACCAAATAGATGAATTTTCAACCTACGAAGATGAATCTTTCAACCAAATGATAGAATTTCCAAACATAACAGAATAAACTTCAACCAAAAAAAGCTGCAATTTCAACCAAATAGTTGAATTTTAAAGCAAAAAAAAAATCTTTTAGCAAACAGTTGAATGTACAAACCAAGAAAGATTAACTATCAACCAAAAATATGACTTTTCCACCAAAAGATGAATTTTCAATTCAAAACGCCGGATTATCTATCTAAAAAGACGAATGTTCAGAAAAACAGTTGAATTTTCGACCAATAAAGATGACTTTTCAACAAAATAGTTGAATTGTCAACAAAATAATTAAATTTTACACCAATCAGTGAAAATTTTAACCAAAAGAGATGAATTCTGAGCCCAAAACACAAAACTAAACTTTTCAAATAAAAAGAATTAACTTTCAATTAAAAATATGACTTTTTAAGAAAATAACTAAATTTTATAAAAAATAATTGAATTTTCAACCAAAAAGTAAAGTTTTTAACCAAAAAGATGAATTCGGAACCGAAAAAGACAACTTTCCTAGCAAAAGATGAATTTTCTATCCAAAAAGACTAATTTTATATCCAAAAAGACGAATGTCAAGAAAAAAGGAATTTTCGACCAAAACAAATGACTTTTGAACAAAATAATTGAATTTTCAAACAAATGGTCAAATTTGTCTAATAAAAGAGATTAAACCTCAACTAAAAACAGTTGCATTTTCAATCAAACAGTTGAATTTTCAAGAGAAAAAGACGAATTTTTTAGAAGACACTTTAATTCTCAGCCTCAAAAGTTGAATTTTCAAAAATGGATCGTTTTAAACCAAGAAAAATGAATTTTTCACCAAATAGGGATGAATTCTGAACCAAAAATATAATTGTAAACTTAAATTAAAATTAATGATCTTTCAACCAAAAATAGTTGGATTTTAAATATTAACTTCTTTTTAAATTTTAAATCTTAATCTTATTAAGTTCTCATTTAAGTTAAAAAACTAAAAAAAGGGGAATTTTCTTGAAAACCGAGGAAAAAAAGAGAAGCTCTTTAAAAAAAGGAAATAAGGGGAATAGGAGAGAGTGTGAAGCCTGAAATTAGAATGACTTATTTTTACAAACAAGTACCTTTCATGTAAGTTTGAATGAAATTGTAGATCTGAGGTATATAAGGTTCTACATGAGTACGACAATCCTGAATAGACATCCCACATTGATGCATTAAACTTATAGCTTGAAAACTTTCAATAATTTCTTCGTAGATTTTCTGTATTTCAGGAAGCGTCTCAATTTTCAACTCTAGGGTCTGAAAATGGATTGAATTTAAACTCAATATGAGTGCCGTTTTGTATTCTGAGGAAAAGAGAAACTAGTTTTCTACACACGATTCGGTTAAATCAACGAAATTTTAGTTGGTTCAACCATAGAATATGGTTACCATATGCATATGGAGAACAAAATATTTGCTTGACCCAACTAAAACTTTGTTTGTTTTAAACAAATCTTTTGGTGGATGGTGTATTTGGTTGATTCAACAAAAAAATGTTGTTGGGTCAATCCAATTTTTTGTTGAATGAACAAAAATTTGTTTAATTCAACCAAATCTTCATGTATATACAATAAAACTCTTCTATGGTTCAAGACATTTTTTTTCTGAGTATGATATTACCTTCTGCAAAATATTATGAACTAAAAGTCCCGTGGTCAGATATGGACGATCGGATTGAACTTGAGGTAGAGCTTCGATACCACGAAACTTTTCTTGTATTATACTGCGTCTGTTGCAAAATAATGCACCAACTACTGTAGTTCCAGAAATTAGCAAATCGGGCTGGGTGATTAAAAAGCCGCTATTGTTATTGACTATCCATTCGCCATTGATTTTTGTTGCTTGAACCGTAACAACTTGCCCCTTTTCAACTATAGCCTCGCACCTTTGAATTGGAAAAGTGATTTGGTTTTTAGTTAACTTAAATCTTTTAACAAAAGATATGTTTATATAATTTCAAGATTTTCTAGAGATAAATTAATTTATATACATCTTGGCTTTAACGTTTTTATTTTAAGTTAATTTTATTTAGTGGGTAAATAGAAGGGTATTTTTTCATGAAAAGGGGAAAACTAGGGGATATATATTAAACATTTATTTTTACATGCAGAGAAGAAGAAACAATCTTTTATAAGAAATATTATACTTTTAAATGATTTCTGCCATTAAAGAATCTATTCTTAAAAATTATATATACTTAGGTCGTTGAAAATCCACTCACGGGGATATAAAAAGGTCCGGCTCATCATTTTCTACTTTTTCTTTGAATAATAAATTTTGTATAAAATTATCTCAGTAATGTACTTATACCAAAGAAAAATATAGCAAATGTTTTAAATTTTAGACGAAATCATCTAGAAATTATAAATAAAAAAGTACAATAGGATAAAATTCAAAAATAACTATTCAAAATATTCTTAATGCGCGCTAAAATTGTTAATTTTATACTTACGAAGATTTTAGCAGAGTTAAAAATCGATTTATCAACGTTGATTTTAAATCAAAGTTAATATCAATCACTACTGTTGCGCAATATTTATGAATTTTAATCTTGATTTTAATTTCAACCTTAATTTATCAATTATAAACTATAATACAATTTTTTGTATTTCATAGTATCTATTATCTAAAATAATAGAAAAGAATAGCAACGACAATATTGGTGATAATTGATTAAAATTGATATCTTAACATTAGAATTAATATTTAATATTTTTGCATAGACAATCAAACCGTTGCATTTGTGTTGAAAATACCAATATTCGACAAAAAATAATAACCTAACCTAATGTTGTTATAAGTTTATAAGTTTTCTAGTCAAATTAATTTTGTTTAAAATAACCAATTTTCAGTGAAAAACGATCACATATCATAGAATTGTTCAAATATTGTAAATCTTCTTTGAAAAACGCGAGCATAACCTAAAATTGCTATATAAAAAAAGTTAAATTCTTTAAAATCCAATGATTGTTTATTAAAAGTACAGATTTTCAGTACAAAACATTTAAAAAACCCAAAATTTTTACGAAAATTCTGAATTTAATGACTGAGTGATAATCTGAATGATCAGAATAATAATGATAATCTGAAAATTTTTATGATTTTTTAAATTAAAAATACCGATTTCAAAGAAAAAACTAACACAACCAAAAATTATTACAAATTGGAAATTTTCCTTGAGATCGAATGATTGCTGCTTAAAATAACCATTTTCTGTATTGAAAATTGTGAACGTAACCTTAAATTGATCCAAAATTATACATCTTCGTTGAAATCTATATCGATATTTCCGGTGAAAGCCGCTGGCTTAACGTACAATTGTAGGAAAAATGTATCTTGTTTGAAATCTATTGATTTTTTGCTAAAAAATACCGATTTCCGGTTTAAAGCACCAACATAACCTAAAATTGTGAAAATATTAATCTTCTTTGAAATATAAATATAAACAAATTCAAAATACCAATTTCCAACGAAAAACACTAATATAATACAAAATTAGTCAAACATTCTAAACCTTATTAAAATTATAATGATTTTTGTTTGGAAATACCAATTATCGATGTTCAACAACAACAAAACCAAAAATTGTTGAAAACTTATAAATCTTATTTAAAATCTAATGCTTTTTAATAAAAATTTCAATTTCTGACAAAAAACACTAAAATAATCGGAAATTGTTCAAGCTTGTAAGCTGTATTATTTTAAACAAAAATCATTGGATTTAAATTTAATGATTTTTGTTGAAAAATACCAAAGTCAGGTGAAACATACCAACATAACCTAAACTTGTTGATGAAAAAAATAACACAACATAAAATTTTTAGAAATTCCACCAAAAAAACAAGAACATAAAACTTTTATAATATTTTCAATAATTTATTAGATAATTTGAAAAACTTGATTTAACCGCGCAAGAGAATTTAAAAAGCATAAATGTTTCTCAATTCGCATTAGGTTTCCCATGCTTTTTATTATTAAAAGGGATTAATTGTAGATTTAATTTTAAAAACTTCGAATTTAATATATAAAATAACATCAAGTAATGAAAAGTCAATCAGATTTTCAACAACAATGATTGCGAGATTTTCGAAACATATCGTTACACCACTTTTTTAAATCGGATTTTCGAAATTTTTTTGTTAAAATATAGTCGCATGTCCTGTCCCACGACCTTTAACAACGTGTTAAATTCATATCCAGCACAAATACATTCCTAGATCTCTTACTTTTATATTTTCATACTCTCTTGGATTACCCTTAATTGAAAAAAAAAATATTTTAAGCGGCTTTGAAATTATTTTTTTCTCTCGAAAATCTCATTTTCTAATGGTCACATTTTGGCCATCAAGCTCGTACATTTTTACAATAGTTTTCTCTTTTAAAAATTCCATAATTAATAATCAAATCGTGATACTTCTAAGTATAATTAAATATTTTTTCCAAGATTTGTCATTTCGCCCTAATTATATTTAATATTTTTAATTTAAATTTTAAACTATACTCGACTCGGAATATGTATAAAGTTTCGCGAGTTCATTATAAATAATGTTTTTTTTTTCAGTTGGTAAGAATTCAATTAATATGTTTAATTTTGAAAGCCTTGACAAATTATATTCTAAGATATTCTTAAATATATTAGAACCGTCGATTAATTAAATAATACTAAAAACATAATTAATCATTTCTTAATTTTGTCTCTAAATTAGCTTTCTAACAAAAAACACGATTTAAAAAAAAAATCATAAATTTTCAACCAAATAGTTGTATTTTAATTAAAAACATCAGTTTTCAACCAAACATGGAATCATTAAATTTTCAGTTAAGAAAATTAATTCTCCACAAAAAAAAACAACAAATTTTTAAGCAAAGTGACGAATTTTTAACTATAATTATGAATATTTAACTAGAATAATTAAATTTTCAATCAACAAGATCAATTTTCAAAGAAGAACATTAATTCTCTACCAAAAAAGATGATTTTTCAACAAAATACATGAACTTTCCACTAAAAAAGAAAAATTGTTAACCAAATAGTAGTTGAATTTTGTACTAAAAAATATCAATTATTGAACCAAAATGGAATAGTTGAATTTTCAGTTAAAAAAATTAATTTTCAACCAAACTAATGAATTTTCAAATAAAATGATGAATCTTCAGCCAGAATAGATGAATTTAAAAAAAAGATGAATTCACAAATAAAATGATGAATCTTTAACTAGAATAATAGAATTTTAAACCAAAACGATAAACTTACAACTGAAATAATGAATCTTTAACTAGAATAATTATATTTTCAACCAAAAAGGTGAATGTTCAAACAAAAAGATTAATTTTTACGAAAAAGAGGAAAAAAATTTAAACCAAACAGTTGAATTTTCATCTATAAAAAATAAATTTTCAACTATAAAAAATAAATTTTCAGCCAAAAATAGAATAGTTACATTTGCGGTTAAAAAAAAATTAATTTCCAACAAGAAAAAAAAAAGAATTTTCAACTAAATAGTTAAACCCAGTAATATAAATCTACTTTTATAAATGAAAAAAACATTGCTATTAAATTTTATATTACAATTTAAAGAAAATGAAGGCACGTTGAAATTTCAACTAAAAAATCTAAGTTATCAACAAAAAATGGAATAGGTAAATCTGCAGTTAAAAAAATTAAGCTTGCTACAAAGAAAAATGAATTTTCAATAAAATAGTTGAATTTCCATAAAAAGTAATACATTTTCAATTAAAATGATGAAACTTAACAGAATTAGTTAAATTTTCAACTAAAAAGATGAATCTTCAAGTGGCATAGATCAATGAAATAGTTAAATTTTCAAACGAAGAATTATATATTACAATTAAAATTATGAATCTTCAACCAAAGAAATGAAGTTTTAACAAA
Source organism: Andricus curvator (assembly GCA_932195095.1). Lineage (NCBI taxonomy): Eukaryota > Metazoa > Arthropoda > Insecta > Hymenoptera > Cynipidae > Andricus > Andricus curvator. The sequence continues at coordinate 85,719 of CAKNYM010050428.1, forward strand.
ATAATTCTCAAAAAAAAATGTAAGAGTTAATATTTCAACAAGAAAAGATTTTAATTTTTAATCAAAAACAGTAGAATTCAACCAAAAGGGAAGAGTTTCTAAGAAATATTTTGCAGTCAACAGAGGAAAAAAATTTCAACCAAACTGTTGAATTTTCGAGCAAAAAGATGATTTTTTAACTAAGAAGATTAATTATCAAAAAAATACATGAATTTCCAAATAGAAACGATAAATTTTCAATCAAAAAACGAACGAATTTTCAACTAAATAGATGTAGCTTAAGTTATGAACGTTCATATGAACGAAATGTTTTTACGTAATTCTATAAATGAATATAAATGAACAAACATTTTAGGACTGTTTCTAGTTTACAAAGCAACCAGTAAAAAAATGGGTTCATTTGAAGTAATATAAATCTACTTTTATAAGCGAAAAAACATTATTTAATTTTATATTACAATGTAAAGAAAATTTAAGCACGCCCTCGAAAAAAGTTCCTGACAATTCCATGTTTTCCAGGTGAGTAGACACCCAGCATTTTATTTTTATAGATTAGGATAAAAGAAATTTTTGTAATAACTTACCAATAATCGCAGCACTTAACTGACGCTTTATCCTCCGAATTTGAATCCTTCAAGGTTAAAACAAAATCTCTCGCACTTCTCACCACATCTAAAACATCACACCGTTTAAGCACAGAAAGGTCGAGTTTAGTTTCTGTAATTTCATCCCAATTGTCATCTAAAAGCTGGTCAAATTCATCTCCAAACCCGGATAAGCAGAAATCCTCTGAATTAATATCTACTTCTACTTTTTTATCACAGTCGTTGGGAATCTTATTATCTAAACTGTTCTCCTTGTTTAATCCTTTGGAAATGCACTTTAAATTTCCCATTTCACTCACCCTATCCTCCAAAGATGAAAATTTAGAAGCTACTCCTGAGTCTTCGTCACTGACATTTTCTTTTAATACACTTTTAGAAACTAAATCGGAATCCAGGTATGAGGAACTTACGTGAGAATCTTTGGCCGAATTGTTAGATTTTTGTAACGGAGATACTTGAGGTAGAATGTTATTCGAAAAACTACGTACAATTTTGGATTGATTTGGTGTGCCAAGCCCGGAAGGTTTGTCTGTTCTTCTCTTTTTGGAGTCACTTTTCGACTTTTCTTTATCTTTCGCAGATTTTGAAATTTTCGTTGGTGTTTTAGAAGCACTTTCACTGTGAGATTCGATTTTTCTGAACTTCGGATTGTGCTCCAAAGATCCGTTTTCCTCAGACTCAAAAACCTTTCGCTTATTATTGGAATCGGCCTTTTGATTTAAATCCGTCACATGCGTGCCATTTGTGTTTGAAGTCAATTCTGGGGACTTTTTCGTGAAGAAGGATGATATTTTTTTAGTCGAAGCAACATCTTTGGCTATTGCCTGGAACATGTCAAAAAATATATAATTTTTAAAACAGATTTAGAGTAAAAGGATGAGTTAAAAGTGACTGAAACTCCTTCACGTCACGGATATCGAAATGAAATGTCCTTGTATGATTATTGACATTGAAATATTGGATGAGGGGATTACTCACTTTAGAAAATAAAAATATTTACATTGAGGAAAAAGAAAGAGATTTGATCCAAAGTTTATTAGTTTCTATTTAAATAATAAAAAAAGGCTAACCTTTTTCCTGGACGTTTCAGGTTTTTTCACGACTTTCGCCGCTGCTTTTTTCATATTGGAGTTTTATCGGTTTTATGTGATCGATTGGACATCCATGCCCTCCGTGAAGATGCCTTTTAAGTTTTTGCAAGTCGAGACCGCCGGCACCTACCCATTTTTGTTCCTTTTCCCGCCAACATTGTGTGAAATTAATGTAAACAAATGACAGGTCTAATTTTTAGGTTATGTCGTCAAAAATAAACTATTTGCGCATGCGCGAAATGTGAGCCGGGCGCATGCGTTAGATAATGGCGCTACATTTTGAAAATAGCAACTTCTATTCAGGGTGAGGGACCGTACTTAAATTATGTAACAGCTCAGGGGGGGGGGGGTCGAGACGATTTTTTACGGTAGGGAGGAGGGGTTCTTCACTCATGTACGTAATTTTTGCAAATTCGCAAAAACTTTCTCCTGAAGATTATCTTTTTAGTTATAAATTTTATTATTTGGTTAAAAATTTAACAATTTTCTTAAAAAGACATCATTTTTTTTTTTCAAATTCAACTGTTTTGTTAATAATTTGTCTTTTTGGATTAAAAATTCAACTCTTTTCGTATAATATTAACCTTTTGTTTAAAATTCATGTTTTGTTGCTGATAAGTCAACTGAAATATTTTTTGGATGAAAAATATCTTTTCTGAAAATTTGTCTTTTTAATTTAAAACTTCATATTTTGTGAGTAGAAATATTGCATCTTTCTTGAACAAAAATGCAACTGTTTTGTTGAAAATTCAACTATTTCCTAGAAAATTTACTTTTTGTTTAAAATTTGTATTTTTTCTGTAGAAAAGTCATTGAAATCCTTTTGGATGAAAATTCAACTCTTTTTTCGAAAATTTATCTTTTTGATTTAATAATTCACCTGTTTTAGTAGAATTTTCATTTTCCTTGGACAAAAATGCAACTATTCGGTTGAAAATTCAATTCTTTTTTGAAAATTTGTCTTTCTGATTTCAAAATTCACCTGCTTTAGCAGAAGTTACATCTTTCTCGGATAAAAATGGAACTGTTTGGTTTAAAATAAAACAGTTTTGTCGAAAAGTCATACTTTTTGGTTGAAAATTCTGCTGTTTCATTGAAAATTCAACTATTTTGTAGAAAATTTACTTTTTATTTAAATTTAATATTTTGGTGTTGAAAAAAAAACTGAAATCTTGTCTGGATGAAAATTCAACTATTTCTTTTAATTTTTTTTTTAAATTAATAATTCATCTGTTTTAAGAGAAATTTCATCTTTCTTGGATAAAAATGCAACTGTTTGGTTGAAAATAAAACTATTTTGTTAAAAAGTCATATTTTTGGTTGAAAATTCTACTGTTTTGTTCAAAATTTACTTTTTGTTTAAAATTCATATATTGGTGTTATAAAATTAATTGAAACCTTTTCTGGATAAAAATTCAACTTTAAAAAGAAATTGTCCTTTTTTTATTAACAATTCATCTGTTTTAGTACAAATTTCATCTTTTTTGGATAAAAATTCAACTATTTGGTAGAGAATTCAACTATTTGGTAAAGAATTCAACTATTTCGTTAAAAATTCAACCCCTTTGATTGAAAAAATTCGTCTTTTTGGATGAAAAATTCAATTTTGTTCGTAGAAACTTATTTTTTGTTAAAAAATTCGTCTTTTAGGATGAGAAATTTAATTTTGTTCGTAGAAACTTATTTTTTGTTGAAAAATTCATATTTTGATCTTGAAAAGTCAACTGGAATCTTTTCTGGATGAAAATTCAACTATTTTAAAAAAATTTGTTTTCTTTTTAAATTAAAAATTCATCTGTTTTAAGATAAATTTAATATTTTTTGGACAAAAATGTAACTATTGGGTAGAGAATTCAACAATTCTGTTAAAAAGTCATCATTCTTGGGTAAAAATTCGTCTTTTTGGATTGAAAATTCAATTTTTTTCGTAGAAACTTATTTCTTGGTTAAAAAGTCATATTTTGATCGTGAAAAGTCAACTAAAATCTTTTTTAACAGAAAATTCACCTTTTTTTTTTAATTTATCTTTTTTATTCATAAATTCATCCGCTTTGGTAGAAATTTCTTTTTTTTATGAAAATGCAACTTTTTGGTTGAAAATTATCCTTCTTTGCTTGAGTATTCAACTATTTTATTTGAAAGATTTGGTTGAATCACTTTGTTAAGAAATCATTTTTTTTTCTTTTTGAAGAGAATATTTTTAGTTGAAAATTCATCTCTTTGGTTGAAAATTTAACTATTTTCTTGAAAATTAATTTTTAGCTGAAAATTCACATGAATCTAGTATCTTCTGTCATAAATTATGAGAATGTCAAAATTCTATATACATACTTTTAATTGCTCTTACATATTTTATTTATATTATACACCCTTTATCTTACTTTTTGTATATTTACCATGTTTCTTAAGTTAGGAAAATAAAATACTTGTTTATGTGATGTTACTAAATTTTATTAAGAATTTATTAAATATATTTATCAAATTGTTCTTTCATATCCAAGTATTACCATTATGGTACAATAATAATTTCCCTTTAAATTCACTTTTTCCAACATAGCCTTAACTTTGTTTGTCCCAATTAAATTTCAATGTCTATGATTAAATAAATCATAATTGATGAGAATGTAAACAAATTTTAATCTTTTTTTTTAGACTGCTCTTAAATATTTCTCAATACAAAATAGGTTATTTTTAAATACTTTTAAATTATCACAAGGCTTTTAAATATTGTTCAATAAGTTAATAAATATTTATTGCTATGCTGTTTCTAGTTTATATTATAGTTTAATATTAGAAGAAGTGGAAGTCAAAAAAATTAAGTTTTGACGAAGTTGCAAGCAATTCTTGAAATGAAAATTAGTTTTTTACAGCAATATTTTAAGACAAATTATTTGAATGTCTATTCGTAAATTTCTCGAAAAAATGACTAAAATTATAATGCTTAAAAGATCTCCCCTTCATCTTACTTTTCGTGTATTTAAAATTTTTATACACTACAAAAATAAAACACTTGTGGATGTAATGTTATTAAATGTTATTTACGCATTTTTTGAATATATTTATCAAATTGTTGTTTTATTTCTAATAGGTAGTGTAATTATAGTACAATAATAATTTCGTTTCAACGTCATTTTTAAATGTAATTTTAATGATTTCAAATAAATTTCAATGTCTATAATGAAATGTCAACTGCTGAGATCGCATTTGCAAGCTTAAACGGCTTGCATTTAAAGCACGAGAGAATCTACTTGCTGTCATAACCAATTGCTTCCTCACTTTTAAATGTTTGTTTATATAAAAATTTTTCGCGTCGTTCGGAATTTTTTTTTAAGTTCCATTTCTTGAAAGGATGTAATCTGGAATTCTTCTGTGAGATTTATAACTCAAACAGATTTTTACCTAACTTTAATTTGTATTTTTGATAAATTTTGCCTTCAGAGCATATTAGTTTATAGACTAGGAATAACAGAAATTAATTTTTTTTTTCAACTTAAACTAAACTTTTATTTGTTTTATGAATAGCAAATTTTTTAATCTGGAAAAAATTGCTCTGACAAATATTTTTTATAATTGAAAACCTTTGAGAACCATAGATTTTAATAGAAATCTTTTCAAATGTTTTAATTTTTTTTGAAAATTGAAGTATTTCATATTATCATGTTTAAATCCTTAAATTTATACAGTAAAATAAGACATAATTTTCAGGGGTTGTGATTGACCGTTGCTTAGTATTATGGTTGAAAAAATAATTGAACAATGTGGTCACAATAACTAAAAGATTGATTGAATAGAGGAAACGTTCAAACGTAACATAAATCTGAAAAATATCAATATTTCGTATAATCCATTAAGTCACTTTAAATCACTTTTTTCTCAAAAAACTTTTCAGTTAATTTTTTTAGATAAAGTCACTATAGTCACTTTTAAAAATAAAATATTTCGTTAGTCACTTTTTTCAATAAATTAAAGCAAAGAATCCAAGGATTTATTAATTTTATTGCATTTTTTCCTTTCAGTTCTTTCGAATTCACCCTGAATTATTTGAAACTGACTGAATTCCGTGGACCTGTTTTGGATTTTCAGCTCTTGTAATTCGCGTTCAAGACTTTCAAATTCACCTTGAATTCCTATGGATTTATGCAGTTTCTTCATGTATAAAACTGAATAATATTTATGTTAACTCTAACAAATTATTCTACAAATAGAATTCAACTAACTCTATTCACTCCCATTTATCTGAATTCAATGGAATATTTCGGGTCACTTACAATAATTGCAGTTAATTTGAATTCATTTAGAATTCACTTTAAATGCTCATCAATGTATCCTGAATTATTTTTTATTCTTTTAAATTCTCTTGAATTTTTCTAATTCACCTTGCATTTTTTTGAATTTACTTGGATTCGTCTAAATTCACTTAATTCTACTCAATTCATTGCATTTTTTGTATGTTTTTTGTATTCACCCTAAAGTCTTTTTAAGTCTTTTTGAATTTTTCTCAAGTAATTCCAAATTTAATGAATTCACTGAATTTTTTCAATTTTTTTGAATTGTGTTCAATTGATTTGAATTTCTTAAGAATTCATCTTGAATTTTTATGAATTCTGTTGAATTCTTCTCATTTCTCTTAAATTTCTCGATATTCATTCGAATTTTAATAAATTTAAAGGTTAACATTTTTTAAATTAATATAATTGTTTTTGAATTTACCATAAATTCTGTCACTCCCATTTTACTTAATTCGATAGACATTTTTTAGGTTTTAAAATTTTGTTGAATTATATTCTTTCCAATTCTTATGAATTTCATCAAAATCTTTTAAATTCCCTTGAATATTTAAAAATTCATTTAATTCTACTCAATTAAACGGTTCAAAAATGTTTGTTTCGTTTTTTCTCAAATCACCATGAATTCTTTTAAACTCACCTTGAATTCTTAGAAATTTGATCAATTTGTTTAGAATCCCTTGAATTCTTTTCAATTCACTGAAATCAGTGGAATATTTTTACTGAAATCAGTGGAATATTTCGTATTTTAAAATTTTTCTTCAACTTATTTGTATTGATTTGGAATTCGCGGAACATTTTGTATTAAAAATAAATTTAAACACACCTGAATTTATTTGTAATTCACCCTGAATTTACATTAATTTATCCTGAATTTTTAAAAATTCTTTTGAATTCTTTGGAGTTCTCTTGATTTTCTTAATTCTAGCTGAAAGCTTTTTAATTCACTGGAATTCTGCTAGATTTACTCAATTTACTTAATTAAAGCGAATAAAAATATTTGCTTAAAATTTTTTTTTAATTCAGCCTGAAGTATTTCAAACTCACTTTAAATTCTTAGGCATTTCAACAAATTCTTTTGAATTCTTCTAAATTCACTTCAGTTTTACTGCAATCAGTAGAATATTTTGAATTTTCTAGAAATTGACCTTGAATTTTTATCAATTTCATCGGATTCTTCTCATTTCCCTTAAATTCCCCGTGAATTCACTTGAATGTTCGTTAATTCTTTTTTTTTTAGTTAATTATTTTTTCAACAAAATGTATTGATTATTATAAAAACGGCATGTTAACGATATTTTGGAAGTAACTAAAGAAGTAACGATTTTTATAGTTACTGTTACTGACAAAAAATGTTACGAAATACCAGTTCGTTACTTACCAAAGTAACTTCGTTACCTCTAGAGTTACCACTATCGTTACCAAAAAAGTCACTACTACAGTAACTATTTAAATATTATAAAATCTTTAGAAATCCCAAATTTTTGTTATGGAATCTGATAATATATATATTTATTGAAATACCTTTTTGAGAGCCTTCCAAATCTTCCAAGATTACTAATATCCTCGGAAATCTGCTAAAATCCCCTGAAATCTGTTGTAATTCCTTACAAATCCTTTGAAATATGTATTTGGAAATCTTGGAAATCTTTTCAAATTTCTTAGAAACTTTTTGAATATACTAAAGTCTTGACAATTTTTCAGATTTTTTAAAATCATTAGAAATACTTTGAAATACTTGAAAATCTCTTCAAATCCAGTAAGGTTAAATTAAATCTGACGATATTCCTTGAAATTCCTTGAATTTTTTTTTAATATCTTCAAATTCTGAAATCTATTGAAATTCCTTATAATGTTTGAAAATCTCCTCTAATCTTCATAATCCCTCAATTCTTGTGAATAAATTCTCTGAAATTTCATTAAAATATTATGAAATCCCTCGAGAAACCATGAAGTTAAATTAAAACCTGAAGATATTCCTTGAAATTCGTTGAAATTTTGTTAATAACTTGAACCTTCCTTGGAATCTTTTAAAATACCCTAAATTATCTCAAATCCTTTGAAATCTCTTCAAATCCTTGAAATCGATTGAAATGCCTTGGAATATTCAAAAATCTCCTCAAATCTTTGAAATCCTCAATTCTTGTGAATCAATTCTTCGACATTTATTAAAATATCTTTTTGAGAGCCTTTAAAATTTTTTAAGGTTACTGAAATCCTCGGAAATATTATAATATCCCGTGAAATCTATTAAAATTTCTTAAAAGTCCATTGAAATATTTGGAAATACTCTGGAATCCCTTGGAATCTTTTTACATATTTCAAGATATTTCCAAAGATTTAAGAAAAAATCAAATATTTTAACCTCTCAAATGTTTAAAATCTTCGGACATATTCTGAAATATCCGAGAATTTGTTCAAATTTTTTAAATCCTTTGCTATCCCTCGTTTCTTGTTAACAAATATTCTGAATTTTTTATTCAAATATTATAAGATGCCACGAAAGTATATCAAATAGTACAGTCAAATTAGCATTTCTGCTGAAATAAATTAGCAGCACGGTTGTAATTTTTTGTTATTAACAAAAAACGTGAACTCGCAACATTTTCTCAACATGTTTGCTTAGATTGTTACTCTCGATTGAGATATAGGTAAAGTTTATAGCATTTTGTTTTTAGAGCATAACATAAGCTTTAAAATGAGTTCTTAGCGAATATCCTGAGACAAATAGTTTTAGAGATAGGAATTTATTAATTAATATTGTGCGTTTTTCAGGGAAGACAAGGTGATGATGATTTTCATTGTTGCAAAAAAATAGCAATGGAGGTTTTGGTATTGGATTCTCAAATTGGATAGTTCAAAGTATTGAAAAACCTTTTTTTTTAATTTCAAAATTCAAAAATGAAAGATGGGTGAGGGAGCACTTTTTTTAAAAACATTCATATTTTGAAAAAACAAATCTCTTGAGTTCAATTTTCCTGAAATATCTAACAGATTGTGCAATGTGCATATGCATCTTCAGGAAAAAGTATGTTTCAGATGTCAACAAAATTTTTTACATTTTTAATAAGAAGTTGTTGTAAGCAATAATTTTCTTTCCATACTTACAGCTACCAGAAAAATCTGTAAAATTGTTTATAACCTTTCAGAAAGCCCGATTTTAATCATTATTTTTTCTAAAATCTTACGTGCAATATATTTGTTGTGAAAAATATTATTTACCCAAATTTAATAAACTATTTAACAAAACTTTTTCCTGAAAATGCACAATCTACTAGATATTTGAGCGAAATTAAAAACAAAATAGCAAAAACCCAATCGCAATTTTTTTTTTGCAAAAATGAAAATTCATCATCGCTTTGCCTTCCCTGAAAAACGACAATGTTAATTAACAAATTCATATCTCGTAAACTATTTATCATAGGATATTCGCTAAGGGCTCATTTTAAAGCTTACGTTATGCTCTAAAAACAAACTCCCATGCTCTTTTTATCTACCTCTTAATTGAAAGTGACAATGCAAGCTCAGATCTTCAAATGGATTTCAATCCAAACATTTTAAGCTAAGAATCATTATGCTGTTAATTTGTTCCTGGAAATGGCCTTTTTCGGCTAATTTGACAGTATCAAAATCTGATGATACACCTTGAAATATTTGAAGTTCAATGAAATCCTTTGAGTTCCTGCAAATTCATTAAAAAACCTTATTGCGGGCCTTTAAAATCTTTTAAAATCACTGATATCCTCGAAAATCTTATAATATCCCGTGAAATCCGTTTAAATTTCTTAAAAATCCTTTTTAAAGGAAGGTAGTAGTAATTTCAAAAATTGTGAAAAAGCTTAGCTTTTGTGGATATTCTTTCACCGAATGATGGAAAAAGATCAAATACTAATCTAATTATATATCAGTATGGAGTCTTTATAACATTATTACAGTATTTTATTATTTAATTACTAAACTTTAAGGTTATATACTATAATTTTGGATGCATGGATTTCCTATAAGGTTTTTTTGTTGTTGAAAATATATCGTAATAGTATCGACCCTCCCTATGTAACAGAATGTAACATTTTTCGCCTCCCCCCCCCCCCCAAAAGAATCTGTTACGTAATTTATGGATAGTCCCCTAATTAAATGAAACTAGTTACTTCCCATCACTGATTCTAATTATTGATTTTGCCAAAAATGAAGAAAAAGCCTCTGTCATTTATAAAAAGAAGATTAAACTCATTTTCCACAGAAAGTTTTGAGAGGAGAGAATTCGAACAATTTCCAATATACAGGAACATCCCCTTGAACTCTTAAAGAAAAATACTGTCGAATGAGACGTAATATCGTATAAGTGCCATTGGGTAAAGGAGGGAAAATAAAAATCTTAAAAATGTATCTCAAGGTTGATGAGGCATGGTTCAATTTGAAGAAGATAGAGAGGCATTGACGTTCCCCCTTAACCCCTCCGGAAGTTACCGAAGCTACAAAGGGGTGCAATCAGAGTCAAGTGTTAGCACTGACTTTATGCCTTGTGCCGTAATCGTTCTAGCCGCCGCTGAATTCGAGAGCAGCGCATCTTGTTTAACTTTTCCGAGTTGTTTGAGTACGGATAAAAACTAAAAAGTTGCTAGCCGTCTAGAGTCTAGAGCCCTTGGTCATGTTGATCTTGATCGTTTAATATCGCTTTCTTCATATTAAAAACTTTTATCCGCAAATTTAGTGGTGATCCGTTCTCCCATCCTCTCCTCTTCAACATTTTTATTATTATACCTTAGTATAATAATTTTAAATCCTAGGTGTATGAGAAACTTCAATTTATTTTTTAACATATTTCTAGTATCGAGAATTTAAACAAACTTTAACTCCAAGAATAAAGTATCAGTCAAAGTAGGCACCATGCGCGTACAAAAAAAGGTTTCGTAGCCTATTAGGCCGTTAATTGAGTAATTGAAATCCCCCGCCTGTCACTCCTCCACCCCCTATCCAAACCAATCTTATCACTCATTCAACTCCGATCCTCTCACTCTCCTTTCCCCTCCCCCACTGCTTCTCTCCTTAATTTCCATTCCTTCACTTGCTCACTCATCTCCTAGTCCCTAGCGCCCCTCCTCTCCGCTACTCCCCCCAACAATACCCCCCATGACTCCCCCACCCACTATATAATCCTTTCTTATCACCCCACATTCACCTTCACCAATTCTACTCTCCTTACTATCCCTTCCCCTCGCTTGCCCCTCTCCAACTTCACCTATCCACCCTTCTTCCACTACCCACTCCTACTTCCCTAGCCCCACTCGCCCTCCCCATCCCTCCCATCCTCTTCACTGCACCTCCCCGTATTACTTCCTCTCACATACCAGCCTTCATCCGATCACATCTTATCACCCCCTTTGCTCTCCTCCCCTACTACCCCACCCCTATTCCATATTCTCCTCCATCACTCCCCCTCACCTACTTCTGCTCCCTACCCTTCTTCCAGTACCCACTCCTACTTCTCTACCTTCACTACCCTCTCTGCTCTCTTCCCCTACTATCCCATCCCTATTCCATATTCGCCTCCAACACTCCCCCTCACTTACTTCCGCTCCCTACCCTTCTTCCAGTACCCATTCCTACTTCTCCACCTTCACTTGTCCCTCCCATTCCTGCAGCCGAATCCTCTTCACTACCCCCTCCCCTGTAATGGAATAGAGTAACGGTAGTTATGGGGATGGCGAGACAGGATGGGGAAGTAGGAGTGTGTATTGAATAAGTGTGAGGAGGTGTAGTAGGGGAGGGGGAGTCGATGAGGTGATAAGACATGATCGGTATGGTGCGGGGAGTGATAGGGGGAAGGTGAAGATTTCAACGACTAAATTAATATCCTAATAGGCTACAAACCCCTTCTTTGTAGACGCATGCTGCCTAATTTGACTAATTTTGTAATCATGTAGTTAAAATTTGTTTAAATTCTCAAAACTAGAAATATGTTTAAAAATTAATGGAAGATTCTGAGATACCTAGAATTAAAATGTTTTATACATATGATAAGTCGAGTGTAGTAGAGGAGAGGAGGGGTGGCAGGGGGTTGTAGTAACGGTAGGGGTGAATAAGGACGGTGACATTTTTGGGGAATGAGAAGTGTTGGGAGGGGGCTAAGGAGGGGAGTTGAGGGGTGATAAGATAGGATCGGATAAGGGGAGGGTGAAATTTCAACGATTCAAATAACAAATAATTATAACAAATAATAACAAATAATAAAAAAAAACAACGGTTTTTCAGAAATTTTTCATTCGATGTAAAAAGTTAAAAAAAATACTTTTTCCCTATTACATTTCATTTCCACATATACAATAAAAAAATATTTATAATTTATTATCAATTCGTCCCTTTATCTAACACTTTTTTCGAATAGCAGTGTCTATATTACAAAAAAATCCGGATATTTGTACCGAAATTTCTGTACAAAGTCCCTTTTCTGGGTCCCGCTATTTGTACTGACAAAATATTGCTTGAGACTTTTCACTTTAATGGTATCATTTCTCGAAAAATAGCATTTCTCAAGTACATATTTTTAATTTAGAATAATTTTACTAGATAATTTATTTAATTTAATTAATCAATGAAAAAATGATTGTACTTGTGTAAGTTTCTTAAGTCCGAAGTGAAAGCATCATATACTCGTATTTGTTTCTATAAAACTTGTAACAGTCGTGTGCTATAAAGTTTTGTGATATATTTTGAAAAATTAATAATCTAGTAGTCAGTAACACTTCTGTATGCACTACAAGTGCACTTTAGGAACTTTGGTTTTGAAAAGTCCGCAAAAGTAGTGATGCATTCGAGACGATTTTGAGAAAATTCGAGATTTTCTTGAAATATGTTCAGGTGAACTCTTCATGGAGATCGAGAATCTCAAATAAAAAATTTCGAGATCTCGAGTCGAGAATCTCGAAACGAGATTTTCCAGATTTTGTCAGATAATAAGTACACCGAGCAATTTTTTGTTTAATTTGAGTAATCCTTTCTTTAACTTTTTCACTTTAATTAAAAGTAAAATTGTGTTTTGTTTTAAATAATGAAGTTTTTCTTATTCTTTGAATTAATGAAATTATTTCGTTGATAATATTTTTTTTAATTTAAAAAATGATTATTTTGATTGAAATAAAGTTCTGGAAAACTTTGAGGAAATAATTAATTTATTATCATTATTTTAAATACACAAAATTATTTCTTTAAAAAAGAAACAATTTTTTTCAGATTTATAAGTTAAAACACAATTAAAACCTAACCAATTAAACCTTACTTTGATGTAAAGGCAATACTGTTAAACGATCGTCTTTTTCGCTACTGAAAAATTCATATTTAATACTTACGTAAACCCTTTGATTAGTCACCATTTACTTAAAAATAACAATATATTCATGATAACCTGTTTATTTGATGGTACATAGCTGAAATTACGAAACTTACTAGACAGGAATTTTTTCACAGATAAAAAATAAAAACCCTTTTGGTTTTGGTACTAGTAGATTAGAAACCGTCATTACATCGATAAAAAACTATTACATTACCCTGGTTGACAAAAATAACATTGAAAATTCAATTAAGAATTAGGATTGTATTACACTTATTTCAAATTCATATTTCAAAACTCTCGTAGAAAGTCTGGGTATCTAAAACTAATTATTAATTTAATTTTCTGTATTTCGATACGGCTACGCATTTGTATGATATTATGAATTCTAAAGTTGATTGTGAATTACTTCAAAAAAGTTTTAATCAATGAAATACTGCAAAATTAACGTGAAAGTAACGAGTTACATTTTTTCCAATAAAAATCATACTCATTTTGACAGAGTAACGGTTTGTAATGATGTAGATTCTTCCGCATTTTTTTCTCACGCAACACTATGTCGGGTCGTTTGACTTGGATATAATGATACATCTGGATACTGACATTCCAGTATAAGATGTTGTCTATTTTTTCTAAACCGGTCACGGGAATGTATCTATAGAAAGACATCCATTCTGTTAAGCTTCCTGAGTTTAGGGCATGTTGTTGATTTATAATGCCAGCTACTTCATTATTTCTTCATTATGTCTGTGCGATGGATTCGTTGGTATCTCCACGCAATCGGCACCTATCAACCACGTTTTGATGTAACATCTGCTTGCAATAGTTTCTGATGCTAAAAACCCTGTCATGAATAGCTATCACGAATCCCTCCGTTTCTGGAGATAGAACGCCCTTTTTCAGCCGAATATTGGATATTGTTCTAACATTTTGGGATGCTCGCCGTGGATAGCTTCTTGTTTCCATTGCGTTTCTAATTTCTCCATGGTTTCTGCCCTGATCTGTAAGGTCTCCTCTGAGGACAAAGATGGTGTTGTTATCAATATCAATATCAACACCCAATATCTGGCTTGCTCTTAAAATATTCTCGCAACTGTATAATTTGTGACTCACATAGTTGCTCGACATCTCCAACTCCCCTAACTCCTCTATGTCGTGGTAGAACTACCCTTTGAATCACCCAATTACTGAGATGGATTCGATGCTTGGTCATTTCAACGCGGATGTTTCTGTTGAACTGTTGATAGCCCTGATCTTGTTGGCCGAGCTGAGAGAACTCTTTTCTCTTCAGAACCGATCTGAGTCTTATAGTGAAAATAGTTATCAGGCTTTTCTTAAGTATCGTATGCAGAATACCCTTAGATTCGAGAATACCCAGTTTTTCATATGACTCGCCTTCAGTCATTGCTTCTATTTCGTTCTCGTTCTCTAGCTCTGCGGACCCTGATTCTCCTCTGACTAAATTTACTGCCTGCATTTAGCTAGTCTGAACTCCATGATGATATCATTGGAAAACTCTTTTGTGACATGGATCACTTGCTGCAGTTTCTGGAACTAGCATATAGCTTCAGGTCATCCATGTGGATAAGATGGGTCAGTTAATGACCATCCTCATTATCGTGTATTTTGAACCCACGAGACATGCTATTTAGTGTTTTGCACAATAGGTTTAACGCTAAACAGAACCGTAATGTACTGAAGGAGTCTCCTTGAAAGATGCCCGTAGTAATGCGTGTTAATCTAGTTATCCTTGGCTGTCCATTTTTGTTGTTGTTGTATTTAATATACCATGTCAGTTCAATTTTATCATTACTTTTTATCTTTACAGCAGGATATAGACAGTTTACGTAAGATATTCATTAAATCTGCATCGCCAATAGATAAGACTCTATCTACTCTTGGGGCCATTTGGAAAATAACTTCTAATCCCTACATATTTGTTTACTTAAAAAAATTAGACAAATTCTGTAATCAGTATATTCTCCCTTCTCACTAGGCTTGTTTGATGCTACGATGCAAAAAGTAGTAAGCCCTGAAAGCGTACTAATTAATTTGGATGTACACATTTACATAAAAGCGAAATAATTTAAACAATTTACACCTAAAATTCAAAAATGCAACCAATGTCATGATCAAGCAGCTAAAAATAAGAATATTAAGGCAAGTAAAAAATATTATATATAACCTCTTTCAAACAATACACAGAAAAAGAGCTGGGCGTAGTTTGTGTCGCATATTGACCCAAAATTGAGACGTAAAAAGTTACAAAAAAAGTTTCACATTAAATGTCAATAAAAAAAGTATCAGTCATTGCCAAAGTCTTTTGAGAATATTTCAATCCTGAAAAGATTTAAATAAAAATTGCTCAATACTAATCAGTTGAACTTTTCTGAATTTGGATTTCTACAACTCAATACTGGTGTCGAAATTACTCATGGCGCTGTACTGTTCCAGGCCAGACTGCCACGATTCTATACTGGCGCTACCAAAAAAAAATTAATAATCAAGTAAATAAATTACTTTTTATAAATTATTACTCCTACAATTGATTTTTACAATTAATTAAAAATATAAAAAATTACAAAAAATATTTATTTCCGAAATTTGTAGTTACGACAAGGATGGAACCGTCGACTTTAAGCCTTGGTATGTTCATATAATTATGTCCTAACGCTCTAACTCACTGAGTTGTTTCATTTTATGAAAAATTATATTTATTTCTCGCATGTCAGTTTTAATATATTCCAAAGTATAGTGAGAAATTAAAATATATTCCTAGCTGTAATTCCTTTAAAATTTATTATTTTTTTACCTCGTAATTATTAATATAAAAAAATATTTATTCTCAAAACAAATAAGGCAATCAAATCAAAAATCATACATATTATAACTGATGAGCGGGTCAAGGCCAGCACTGGTGCTAGCATGATTCTAGTACACAATTCTAAACTTTGTAGTAGTGACGAGCATAAAATCAATATTTTAAGCAGTAATGGGGTTACTGAGTTAATTTATATAGGAAATTTTTGAATAAATATGAAAAATATTATTTTCTTGGTTTAAAATTCGTGAAAAGATGGTATGTTGATATTATTACAGCCAACGGCCATACCACGCTGAAAACCCAGTTCTCGTCAGATCACTGAAGTTAAGCAGCCTTGGACGCGGTTAGTACTTGGATGGGTGACCATTCAAGAATAACTGAGTGCTGTTGGCACATCGTGGGTGTGGTGAGCCCACACTTGTAGTTATTTATAACTACAAGGTTATCCACTTAGAAACACTACCCGAATCGGGTAGTGTCACGCCTACCCTGAAAGGGAAATGGCTTAATGGTATATTAGGAAAACAGGCAATATTAGATCGCACTACTGTTAACAAATGCATAGGAAATTTTCTTCATAAGGCGCAAGCGGCTGGAGTAATAGAACCTGTAAAAGGAACTCGAAAAGGAATAAACAAAACCATGAAGCCCTATATAAAACAAATATAAAGTACAACTGTCATGATATTGAATTGAATAAACATTTAAAAATTTTAATTAATTTAATTGACCGGTGTTACGAGATGTAACGGCCTATTTTCATTTTTTTTAAGACTTGGGAAAACCTTACCGAAGAACTCGTTATCAAACCCTGTGCCCGAGGTCAGTAACCAATACAAGGTAATTACCGAATACGGTTTGACGAAGCAACTCCTCGGCAGCCGACCAATGAATCCCAGACGAATCCTCAAACACATTACCAAATCCTCTGGTTGAGGCGGACGACAAGAGCAATTACCGAATACGTTTTGACGGACCCATTTGGGAAAGCTACATCAAAAATTATGTACGAGTCATATATAAGCAATAGAAAACTCCAGGACTTGGTTAGTTTTTACCCCGGTCTTCTATACGACGGTCACATTCTACGCTTGTAGTAAAACATTCTTTCCGTAAATTCCAACGATTGGAAACAAAGGTTGTATTGTGTTATTTTTGAAAGGCTGTAACTTAAAAATATCGAACAGTGTGTGACAAGTTTATTACCTTGGGATTACTGTGTTTGTACGGAACTAACTCCTGAAAGGATTCCTCTGAGCTTCAAAATCTACTCGAGTAAGTGAGCAAAAATATTGTGAAAATCACAAATCTATTGTGTTTTCAAAAATATCTTGTATAATTTATGTTTTCACTTGTGCCCTACAACTTATTTCTACTCTAACATCGTTTAATAAATAATTGTATAATCTTAATATCGTCAAAGAATTATCATTGGCATCCTCATCCCACTAGAATAAATTATTCTGACAAACGAGGAATTAGGGGAAAAATAAAGGGAATTGATTTATTAAATTATGGGTTACGAGTAATATTTATCTCTTGCCTAATTACTTAGGACATAACACCGGGCAATCTACAGCTATTACAAAATTAGTTCACAAAATTGGGAAAAAATTTCATCAATTTATTAGACCAATTTCAACCAACAAAGTTAAAGATTGACTTTTATAACAATTATATAAACACGCATACTGTATCATTTTTCCTGCCAACTTATGTTTTTAAAAATGATTCTGTTGCGTGAAGTTTCATGTAGAAAATTCATGCAATTTTTACATAGCATAATTATGATGCAGACTATATACTTGTAGTCCAATTATAGTGTGCTTTGAAAGCATTTTTATTTTTAAAAAAAGTCTAAGGTAAACTTTTTATCTAATTAGAATAGAGTGAAAATCCTAATGATACAATAAAATGCTCAAAATGAATAAATTTTATCATTAAATATTATTTTGAACATATTTTTTCAATAACATATTTAAATCATAACCGATTTTTACGATCATTGGGACCTCCTAAGAACTATAGGGGGAAGTCCCGTAACGCCGGACGGCACCTAATACCGGACACTCCTAGTAACTCTATACAGAAAAACGCATTAGGCATGAATATAGCAAGAGGGTGGCGGGGGGGGGGGGCGTAGGGACGCAGGTTCACGCACCAGAGTTTATCAGTGACGCAGAATCTCTCGCCAGGAGCGACGGTTTGTTGATTCAGGCGTGAGAACATTGTATCACCTAAGTTTTACGTCAGTATTACTACAATTTATTTTCAGTATTTTTGTTTGTTTCATGTAATTTAATTACCGGTTGTTAATTAAGACCCGGGAAATGAGACAATTTTAAATGGTTTTTATGCTCTATTTGACACCACAGTAGTAAAATAGATAGTTCACCGTCCCGTAGTACCGGACACCAAGTAATCCCCTAATACCGGACAGTTATTTTATTAAGTCTTTCTTTCAGATAACTCATATCGGTCCGCATCGGTATTTTATAAACAAAGCTTAACTAAGCAGACCTGGAAGAGACTGCGTTTTAAGATCTAAAATAGTTTGAACAATCAATCAAGAAATTTCTAAGTGTTTTAAAAATTATATCATTTTCGAACAATTTTAACTTAAAAACACTACAATTTAGTGATTATAAGTTGTTTCTTGAGAAATCTAAATTGAAAAATGTCATTTACAAAATAAAATTTAAAAATATGTAACAATGCAACTTTTAAAGTTTACATTCAGCACCTGTCCGGTACTAGGTGCCATCCATAAAAATTGTTTGTTTTTTTTCCAAAGTTTATGAAGAGTTCCTATATAATTTTATTACAGAAGTTGTATTTTGGTTACTTTTCATTCGTTTTATACTATATTAAGTTCACTAATTAATAAATAAAGTTACATTTTTCCTATTACTTTTTGTTTTTTTTTTGTTTATCCTTAGGTGTCCGGTACTAGGGGACTCTCCCCTACTAACTACTTTGGGTGTTCTTGTTCGACATTAGGCCCCTTCAACCGCAAAATTATAGTGAATATAAATGTTCTTCGCGTTTTAACACAAAACCTCGGTAAAATCGCGTATTAACTAGTTGAAACCTAATGTTTTAAATAACTTTAGGTTTTTGTGGTAACATGAGCAAAGGAAAAAACATATTGTGATGCCAGGGCGGCCCTTAAACTTAATTTTCAAGATTCCCTGACTTTTCCCTGATTTTTCACTGACCAATTTTTCATTATCTTGCTCAATGATATTCAAAGACTAAAATTTTAATCTTGTAATATTGTTATCATAGAATCTTCTGAAAACAAAATACAACAATTTTAAATTAAAGTAAAAAATTACAATTGATGTATTTCAACCAAAAAGGATGACTTTTCTAACATAAAAGATGAATTTTCGATCCAAAGGTTTAATTTTCAACGAAAATATGAGTTCTCAATGAAGGAGATTAATTTTCTACCATGAAAAAATAATTTTGAACAGAATGCACGAATTTTCTAATAAATAGTTGAACTTTCAACTGAAGAATATAAATTTTCAGCAAAAAAAATGATTTTCAAAAAACAAAAATGTTCAATAAAACAGTCAAACAATTGAATTTTCAACAAATTAATTACATTAAAAAAAAAGTTAAACTTTTAACTTACAAAGATGAATTTTTGACCAAAAAGTCGAATTTCCAGCCCAGGAGATTAATTATCTACAAAAAATAAGAGTTTTCAACGAAATTCATAAATTTTCATACTAATCGTTAAATTATTCACTAAGAATGATAAATTTCCAGTAAAAAAATTATTTTCAACAAAATAAAAGGAAATTTTCAAGAGAATAGACCAATTTTGAACCACAGAAATGAATTTTCAGTTAAAAAGATGAATTTTCTATAAAACAGTTGAATTTTGAACCCACAAGTATCAATTTTCTAAAAAAAAACAACTAATTTTCTACAAAATAGCTTACTTTTCTACTAAAATGATGAATCTTCAACAAAAAAAATCAATTTTTGGCAAAGTAGTTCAACTTGCAACCCCGAAGTGAAACTTTCCAACTAAAAGGACAAATTTTCAACAAACAAAGAGTTTTCAGTCAAGAAAGATAAAAATTTCATTCAAATTTTGAACGAAAAAGTTAATTTTCAGCCAAGCAGTAGTATTTTCAACCAAAAAAAGGAAAATTTAACCAAGAAAAGTTTCCTTCCAAAAAAAGACGAATTTTCCACTAAAAAGGATCTATTTAAACCAAAAATGGAAAATTTACATTTTTAGTTGAAAAAATTAATATTAAACAAAAAAACAAATGATTTAGCAACAAAATACTTCAATTTTCAAGAAAAGAGATAATCCTTCAATCAAAAAAAAAAAAAAATTTCATCAAAGTATGGTTCAGCTTTTACCCAAATAGTTGATTTTCAAAAAATCGGTTTCTTGTTCTACCTGCTATGAACTATATTAATTACTTATATGTTCTCGTTTTACATTACACCCCTTCAAACACCAGATTATATAAAATACAAAAGTTTTTTCGTGCTTTCACAAAAGCCCTCAGTAAAAGTAGTTATAACTTATAGTTTTGACTATCTTCAGGTTTGAACGGTACTATATATGTTCAAAGAGATACACATATTGTGATACAAATAAAAAATTTTAAGAGTTATATTTCTTTTTAAACATATTCAGTAATTATTTAAACAATTTTTTCCCCTGTAAATTGAGAAAAGTTATTATTTCCACGAATTAATTACACAATTAACAATACATTTGAGCAACAACATCACTTTTGAGCGACTATACAGCATAAGGAAAACTATACAATTGGCCGGTCAAGTCTGCAATGGCGATTGCAATGAAGCCCATGAAAAAAACCTGATTAGTGATGCATTCGAGACGATTTCGAGAAAATTCGAGATTTTCTTGAAACATGTTCAGGTTGAGACATCGAAATTTTTTATTTGAGATTCTCGATCGACATGAAATTTTGAGTTCATCTGAACATGTTTCAAGAAAATCTCGAATTTTCTCGAAATCGTCTCGAATGCATCACTAAACCTGATAAGAGTTACGTCTAAGGAGATTACACCGAAGCAAGATATCCTTAGAAAACTACGTGGGAAGACCAATAGACCAAAAAGAGGGCTAGCCAATTTTGTAGGAGATACATTAAAAACCTTTTTGGTACTCTGAGTAACAGTGACTTTGATTACATAAATAGTGAATTGAATGAACGAAATACGGATAATAAGAATATTGCAATAGCTCTAACTAACCACACAAAAATATTTAAATCCTTGCTGAATTCTTTGTCTGCAGATTATAAAGGATTGATTAACCGATTCAACGAAGAGGTAGTAACTGCGCGCAATATAACAAAAAGTGTTAATAACAACAAGAAAAGTAATTTTATAAATACTAAATTGGTTATGCTGGCATTTCTAATAGACAAATTAAACGAGGACTTAGATTCACCTTGAGTGTTAAAAGAAATCATCGAGGAATTCAATACAGAACACAGAATAAAGTACTATTTTGATAATACTGAAGATAATTATCAGCACATAATTGCTATCAGTAACATTCTCAAATAGCCATCGTTCAAGGATTATTCACATACATCATGAAAATACCCGTCTTAGAGAAAGAAGAAGTTATAATCAAACGAATCATACCCCTATCTGAGCGCATACATGCATACCTTATTAGCTATAAAGATTTTTTTTTCACCTGCTGACATAAGACTATTAAATAAATGTTAACAAATTGATGACTATAAAATGTGCAAAAGGAAAGAACCTAGTCACAGACTGATAGAAACAAACAGTTGCGATTCCTGCTTACTTAAACGATATGCAGAAATTAAATGTATTAAATCACCCTATCGATTACGCAAAGAAACATACATCTTCGTATAGGATAGATATATTATAATACCCATTAATGAATTAGAAATTGATGCATTATGTCCTCACTAATTAACAGCGATCAAAATAAACCAAGCAAGGTTAATCACCGGAGCAGGACGTAAATTGCATTCACACAATATCGACCTAAAACTACCAAACTCTTACTCCTTGCATAAAGTAATTACTGCAGATGTAAATTACGAATTAAATTTCGGTAGAAAGGAATGAGAAATGTGACAAGATAGATTAACACAATTACCGCAACAATTAGACAATGATGAATTGTTACGCGCTCCTGTAAGATAAGTTCAAATAAACGTATGCATGATACCTGGACTAAAAAGTCATTAATTAATGGTTAAGATGCTTATAGGATACTCTGCAATAACCTTATTTGCATGATATGTTCTCTATAAATCTGGAATAGTCGACCAGATGAAATCATGTTACCTTCAAAAATATGCCTTTTTTGTGTAAGAACTGAAGTAAATATACGCACCTTCCAAGGAACAAATTAAAAAATAGAATAGTTCGTTTTTCCAATTGTAAGAAAAACTTGTAATCTCAGAAATAAACAAAGCATTTAGAGGACTAAATACAGTTAAGGAAATGGGTTGTAACGAGGTCATTAACGCACCATCTAATGAATAGATAAACTTAGCAATATAAGCTTAAATATGAATATATTAAGGCAGTTATACTGTTGCCCTTGTACTGACTCATTTTAATAAAGATTACGCTGTACCTTTAGGTACAGATCTTTTTTAAGAAACAAAAATATTTTCTGAATGATTACACCAACTCATCTCTCATACATTTTTCTAACTTTAACTAAAAGGGGGGTTAGGTTGGTGTCCGACGCCGATTTTTTTGTTACTTTGCAGGTGAAAAGAGGATCCCAGACTATAAAAGAAAAAAAAAATTTGGGCAAACGTTCACATTTAGGGGTTGAAATCACCCCTTCTATATTTTTGAGTCTTTCGGTGTTTTAAAAGGTAACATTGTTTTTTTTTTACACAAAATTGTTCTAATTGATTAATTAATTTCATAAATTGATTAATTAATAATTGATTACAATATTAGCGTGAGTTTTAAAAACACTTACCCCATAGAGTATCATAATTTAGAAAATCTACCCCTAGAATGCTTCGCCATCTGACATATAGTTTAAGATTTTGGACTTTGTTACTGCAAACATCTTGTTTTGATTTTAAATTCTATTAAGAATTATCAGTGTTATTCGAAATAATCCCTAAATTAGGTGTCATCCACCCCTTTAATATTATCAATGAATAAGAAATATATTTATTAATATAACATTTCTGTAAGTAGTGGATTAAAATATTTGGTTTAGACAATCAATAATAATATAACTGATTTTTTGTTAACGATGGCACTTGTTCTTATATTAATAAACCCTTGTTACATAAAAACCACCCCTAAAAAACTTTCTATGTTTGGTTTAGCATGCAATTTTAATGATGATACATATAACAGATCTGTTTAAAGAATTTTTATTTAGGTTCAGGCATGTACATATTTCCGTTGAAAATTGCTCAAGGCTTTCGACTTACAATATATCTTCTACGAAATAAAAAATAAATGTACCAAAAATGAATGAAAAGAACAAACAAAATATTGTATTTAACAAGTTGGGTGTGTGATATGATAAAGGCATTATCATTTTGGCATTCGTAATAATAACTGCGCATATATAAAATTATGAGGTATGCATATGAACCATTATCAAGCATGTATATAAACCATTATCAGGCAGGTATATAAACCGAAAGAAAAGAACATTTGTTCAGTTACAAATTTGCTTGTGTTTCTATCGTGTGAAGTATTACTATATAAAATGATAATCAATCCGTTAAATATAATATCGTTATTGACAATAACGTTCAATGCGGAAAAACTCGGCATTCAGCCTTCAGAAATAACACCTGAGGAGGTACATCTACACGATGTAATAGAGGATATTATAAGGAGAAATATGTTTGATTCCTCATTTATTATTGAAAATTTAGTTGACTTACAATTTGGTCATGGGGATAGTCAAATTGACATCAAACCGATTGAAGATGAAGAACAAGAAGAAGAAAACGATTATAGTGAAGTACCCAGTTGTTTATATCAAGAGGAGAAAGTCAATTTCGACTATAAAAAAGAAGCTGTTGACTATTGGAATTCTGGAAAGAAAAAGCGTTTATCTTTTGCATCCGTTCATCAAAGGTTCAAGAAGCTTCGTTCAGAGCGACAATTGAGAAGATGGCAAGAACAAGTCAAAAGTGGTGGTGACCGAGTAGATAAGCTATACAACGTTACAAAATACACTTTCGACAATTTGAAGGAGGCTATTGATTCGAAGATGACAGTTGACGACATAGATCTTCGAAGATGGGCTTTACAAAAGAAGCGTGAATTGGACATGCCATGGCTTAAAGCATCACTTTGGTGGGTATGGAAATTCAAGAAACTGCATAACGTTGTTTCGCGAAAAATCACAAAATTTATATCTGTGTCATCTTTACATGAAACCAGAGATATAGAACAAGAATGCGATGTTTTTAAAAACAATGTAAAATCAGAAATTCTGAGGTATGGGGAAAGCAACATTTTCAATTCCGATCGAAGTGGCTTCAATTTGAAATTACACAGTGGAAGAACTTTGAGCTTTCAAGGAACAAAAAATGTGGAAAATGTTGTTCAATCGGTTTCCTCCACCACGCACAGCTAGACAATTTAGCCAACCATATCTGCCGATGGAAGATTACTTTCACCCCTTTTTGTAGTTTTAAAAGAACCATCTAGACAATTTGGACCAAGAGTGAAAGAAGGACTTTTTAAGGCAAACAATATTTATTTGCAAGCCTCTAAATCCGGTAAACTTTCTTCAGAATTGCTTCAAATGTGGCTTCAAGATGTATTTTTCCCTAACGTAGGAGAAAATTCTGTGTTATTATTAGATTCATGGAGTGGCCAGTGTGAAAGAACCGTGCAAACAGCAATATCTGAAGGTAAACCCCATTTACTAAAAACCATTCCAAAAGGCACAACTGGGAGAATTCAGCCCTTTTATGTGTTTAGCTTTAGGATTTGGAAGAATTTCGCACGAAAAATCTCTGACACTACTATTCTTTTGAGGTCTGATATTAACTTGCATATTAGGAATAACATTATAAAATT
Organism: Andricus curvator; assembly: GCA_932195095.1. NCBI lineage: Eukaryota > Metazoa > Arthropoda > Insecta > Hymenoptera > Cynipidae > Andricus > Andricus curvator. The sequence continues at coordinate 110,933 of CAKNYM010050428.1, forward strand.
ACAGTCCCTTACACATAATCAATTGTCTTCACCTAGATTCATTGACGTATTCAAATATTCGTGGTATAAAAGCGGATATACAGAAAACAGACCTCCACATTTTGATAACCCTGCAGACTTTTGTTTCAACAAAGATATGGAACCTTCTTGTGATATTTGCGGTGATGTTGCAGTAATAGCATGTGCATGGTGCAAGAAGAGGTTGTGCCTAAAACACTTTTTCGAAGAATATCACTACTGTGAAAACTTCGTGCCTTAAAGATCGAATGATATTGTTTCTTTTCAACTAATCTTTCATTACTTCAAAACATTTTAGATTAGAATTAAAATTAGATTAGAATTTTATGCGCAGTCTTACAAATGGTGAAATTACAACACACTTATCATATCACACATTTACTTTATATTTCGTAGAAGATATATTGTAAGTCGAAGGCCTTGAGCAATAAGGGTTAAAGGGACGATATGTGTAAAAATTCTTTAAACAGTTCTGTTATATGTATAATCATTACAATTGCCTGCTAAACAAAACATAAAAAGTTTTTTTAGGGGTGGTTTTTACATAACAATGGTTTATTAATATAAGAACAAGTGCCATCGTCAACAAAAAAATCAGTTATATTATTACTGATTGTCCAAACCAAATATTTTAATCCATTACTTACAGAAATGTTATATTAATAAATATATTTCTTATTCATTGATAATAATAAAGGGGTGGATGACACCTAATTTAGGGGTTATTTCGAATAACACTGATGATTCTTAACAGAATTTAATATCAAAACAAGACGTTTGCAGCAACAAAGTCCAAAATCTTAAACTATATGTCATATGGCGAAGCATTCTAGGGGTAGATTTTCTAAATTATGATACTCTATGGGGTAAGTGTTTTTACAACTCACGCTAATATTGTAATCAATGATTAATTAATGAATTTATGAAATTAATTAATCAATTAGAACAATTTTAAATGTGAACGTTTGCCCAAATTTTTGTATTCTTTCATAGCCTCGGATTCTCTTTTCACCTGCAAAGTAACAAAAAAATCGGCGCCGGACACCAACCTAACCCCCCTTATAAGTAAACATTCCACGTGTTAGTATATGTATTTATTATAAAAGGCAACCTCCTAGATTTAGATGAAATACTACTGTTTCTTTTTTGCTTAAAAGTTTAAATTAATAACGAATTATTCCATCATGCCGTGTATGACTTTCTGCTTATTGGGTTTCTGTGCTTTCAAAGTAAGACACTCACTTTATAAAATATCAATTATCATATGGAATAATTATATTATATATCAAAGGTAATATACCAGAGTGTCATGTGACTAACAAACAAAGTATGGTAAAAATATACGTGAATATTGTAATAAAGGTGGTCCTCATTTTTAAATATGTGAAATGTTGAGCTCCCACCCACTAGTTTCATGAGGTTACATGAGAAGACGATGCCCTGCAATTTTTAACCCAAACGGATAATATTTAGAGGTCTTGCAGGAGCCTTAAATTTTCCCATGTAATTTATATAGGGAAAATTGAGCAAAAGCTTGTAATTGAGATAACTTTCTCAAATATTGATAAAATCTAAATTATCTATTAGTATTTAGCAATTTTTATTTAAACTTCTTCCGGTTTGCAATATTCTCAAAAGACTTTGGGACAACGACCGATACTGGAATCGTCCAAAATTTCGATCCTTATAGTTTTTAACGGATCTTCACGTCTTGGCAATCACAGAGTCCGAAAATCATAAATGTTTTCAGTGTCTGTAGCCACGCTACCTTTCAAACGATTTGATAAATCGAATCAGCTTTGGACACACTTTTTGAGGGTCTTAAAATGAAGATCAGGATTATTGACCAGATTAATCAAACCAAAATAAAAAAACTTAAATCATTTAGAGCAAATTTTTTAAGAAGATTGAGCAATTTTTAGTTTTGTAACTTCAGGTTTTGCATTAAGTTAATAAATATATCAAACTGAATTGGAATAGAGCACATTTTGCGTTTGAAATTAATTATGAATAATATTTTGTATGTACCTTAATATTCCTAATTTTAGGGCTTATTTATGACATTGGCTGCATTTATCAAGTCCAGTCATAAAATAATCCAAAAATTTCATATAATTGTCTTAAGTTCAACAGATGTGATCTATGCCTTGAAGATGTGATCCTTTTTTGTTCGTAGCATCCTAATCAGAAAAAAAATTGATTACATATGTTTTTAAAATTTTCAAATTAAATAAATAATTAGGGATTAAAAATTCTTTTCGCTAACTGACCACGATACCAGAGTTTAATCTCTTCAGGAGTGCATATATTTTATTAATAGACATATCACGTAATTTGTCCAGATTCTCCTGCAACAGATCTGCAAATACTGCCTGTAAAGATAAAAAGTAGCGATGCAATTAGACTGAAATATTATTTTAAATTTTAGTGTTGAATTTGGACTACATTTAAGAATAATTGTTTTACTGCTATGCAAATAGTATGACAAAGAATGTCGAAAAAATAAACAAAAAGTGAAAGTTACATTTCTCCTAAGGGGCCCTGCATAAATTATGTGAAGTATTTTTTTGTGGGGGTTGGGGGGAGGGAGTCAACAATTTAGACGTGGAATATTTTCAAGTTTGAAAACTTTTAAAAAACAAAACTTGAACAAATTTGATTGTAAACAGTTGTTTGTCAGGGAGTTTTAGTGCTGACAATAGTTTTAGGGTGGTCCAAAAATTCGAATTTCGATTTTCGTTGATCGATGCCCCCCCCCCCCCCAATTCGTTCTTTTTTCGAAAAAAGATATTCCCTATTTTTTTTCAAATCGTTCAACATTTACCCGTACCCCCGGGCTTTTGAAATTAACCTAAAGTCACCTCTTCAGGAATGTTCAGAGAATAATTTCCACCCGACAACATTTAATTCTGACGCCTTCCTCCAACCCCCTTGTATTTTTTCCAGAAAATGTCCCAAAAAATTCAATATATTAGTTTTATGTAACATTCATGCTAAAGACGGTATTTTTTTGAATTTTTTGTACACTAAGGATTTATATTAGATAAGTTATTATTTGTTTAAACATTTTTTTTGCTTGTAAATCGTGAAAAGTTAATAATTTTTGGAATAAATGATACAGTAGATAAATTTCAAGAATAATATTTCTTGCTTAACATATTTAGTAATTATTTAAACAATTTTTTCCCTGTTAATCGTAAAAAATTAGGGTTTTTCCTGGAATTAATGACAAAATTAACAAACTGTGAACGTAAAATTTTTGTTGTTGACAATATTTGGCAATTATCCAAGCAATTTTCATTTGTTTAAAAACAAGTTTCATCCGGAAAATCCTGAAAAGTTATTATTTTATGAAATTAATGTCGCAGGTAATGAATGTTAAGAGGGATATTTTTTGTGAAATACAGTTTGCAATTATTATTGTTTATAAAATGAGGATATTAATTCTAAAATAAGAAAATAAGAATTAATAAGCGACAAAGTGTAAGAGGTTGAAAAAAAAGAAGAATTTTCTCCTCCTTTCATATGCAAAGGCGCAAGTGAACGATTATTAATTGTTTAAATAATTGAAAAACTCTCTTCCACAAAAAATATCACTTTTAACATTTATTAACTACATCAATAATTCAAAAAATAGTAACATTTCAAGATTTACGGAGAAAAAACATTGTTTAAACAAATGAAAATTATTTAAATAATTGTCAACTGTATTTTACATAAAATATCACTTTTAGTATTAATAAGTTGCGTTATTGATTTCAGGAAGTCGTAACTTTTCACGATTTAAAGGCAAACAAATTTGTATAAATAAATAATAATTGAGTTGGTGTTTCTTTGTACAGGCTTTAGGGTCCAGTAATAAAAAAACTGTGTTTTTTAATCAGACTCATGTGGGAGACCTCTTCAGTGATATGTTCCTAAACAAAACCAATTTTACATTTTCAGTAATATGCTTTTGATACAAATAACATTGACGGAAAATATATAATTGTAGAAAGTAAAATACAACTATGTCTCTTTTTGTTGTATAATTTTTTGTTCGAAATACAATAATTTTTTCTTAATATTCATAATATTAAAGACTATAAAATGAAATGTAATTAGTAGTGAATAATTGCAACGAATTTCCGATAAAAACATAAATGAACTAATTGAAGAATTATATAATGGAGAACGATGAGGAATAAATATTCCCCATCATGAATTTAAATAATAATTGTTTAAGCAATTACAAATTATTTATAAAATACTTTGAAACTTGTCACTTATCAAATAAAAATAATTCATTTTGAAAAAGTTCCAAAAAATACCGTCTTTAACATGAATTTTACAGAAAACTGTTATTTTGTATTTTTAAATGTATATTTTTTAAATATTATATACATTAAAAGTATATTTTAAAAGCCCGGTGATACGGTTTGATGTTGACCGATTTGAAAAAAATGTAATTTTTTTCAGGAAAACGAACAAATTGGGGGGAGGGGGGGGGGTCGATCACCAAAAATCAAAGTAGCATTTTTACGGGTATAAATTTGGACCACCCTATAGTGTAGTACCTAGTACGTTGAATGTAAAAAAAATATTTCACTTCATGCCTTCTAAAAATCTCAACGTGGGGCCATATGCAAGGATCCCGTATGGGAAACCACGTGGGTTCCCATATAGGTTCCTTTCCCATTTCGTGTCCCTATTTTCCAATACCATTTTATACAGAAATCCATATGAAAGCCTATATGGGTTCCCGTGTGGGTCCCCATATCGGTTCATATATAGGGCCCCAGGCGGGGATTTTTAGATTGATAATTGTAACTTGTGATTTATCAATAAAAATTTAGTCGTAGAAAATTACTTAAGATAGGGAAGGGGGGGGGGGGGGGTTCATAACTTACCGACCCTAACAAAGGAAGGTACGTGGTTCCAAACTTTAGAAAACAATATTTACGTAATTTATGCACAGCCCCTAATATGTAAAATAAGGTAAGTTTAAAAATACTCGTTTAATTGAAGTTTATATTTTGTGAAATCGACGTGGCAATACTCGATATTAAAGGTACGTAACAGAGTGTGACGTGACCACTTACATGGTAATATATCCGGCGACTTTATTAATTTACAAAAAGCAAATATTGTGCTAAAATTTTGGGACATGGTTCAACACATATAAGTGCATGTCCGTCTGGTCTACTTCTGCTTTTATTTTGTTTAAACAGTACCATTTTTTTTATTTTTAACTTAGAATGTAACTGAGAACAGGGCTCTGGCGCCATGGTCAAAATCGAATAATTAAAATTGCATTATTAAAATAAAATGAAAAGTATAGAAAGCCATGCACACTTATCCCTATATATATTTTGAACCATAAACAAAAATTTCATTTCAATATTTACATTTTTCCAATTATAAAGCCGCCGTCTATAATAACATATGGAATTGGCCACACGGCACTCTGACGGATACCTTTAATATACCAATTAATTATTTAATGTGATAATTGATAATTTATAAAAATTCATGAACAACTTACTTTGAAGTTACAGAAAGACAATAAGCAGAAGATCGCACACTTCATGATTGAATAATACGTTTTTAATTTCTACTTCCAATCAGAGTTGAACTAGAAGTATTTCATAATCTGTAAAATTTGCTTTTTATACTAAATAGATAGCACGTGGAATGTTTATTTAATTGACGCAAAACAAATTCATAAAAGAAGAGTTGGGAAAGAATTATAAAATTATCATGATATAAAGCCTCGGCGAATATAGAGGTGGATCAACAAAAATCGTTTGTTTTTTTTTCGAATCTTTGTTTTTCTGTTCTTGCGTAATTTTTCTTATGAATTAAGAAAGTAGTTCAAATTTCTACCAAGGAGTTGAATGTCAACCAAAAAAGATTTACCTTTTAAATCAAAAATAGTTGAATTCAATAAAGAAGATGAATTTTTAACAAAATACGTACATTTTGACCAGATAGTTGAAGTTTCAACCAAGAAGAATAATTTTTTACAAAAAAGAAAAAAATGATTTTTTTGCATAAATTAGATAAATTTTTAACCAAGTATTTGAATTTTTGAACCAAAAAGATAAATTTGCAACCAGAAAATGTAATAGTTGATACTTCAACCACAATTTTTTGAGTTGAATTCAATGTAAAAGGGCAAATTTGGAATAAGATACATGTATTTTTTACTAAAAGAGGAGAATTTTCAACCCAAAAAGACAAACTTTCAAGAACGAAAAATTAATTTTCAATGAAACAGTTATAATAACAACCAAATATTTTAATTTCATAGAAAAACAAACGAATTTTCAAGCAAATAGTTGAATTTTTAACCAAATAGTTCAATTTTCAAGTTCGAAAAGAAGAATTTTTGACAAAATACTTAAATTTTGAAGCAAACAGTTGAATTTCCAACCAAGAATATGAATTTTTCGCCAAGAAGATTAATGTTCTACAAAAAAAGATGAATTTTAATAATATTTATATTTATGTATCACGTATTTTGTGAATGGCCCCTAAGCCAAAAAGACCAATTATATACAAAACAGTTGAATTTAAAAATTATAGTTTTCAATATTTTTAGTTTCAAATTTTCGAATAAATAGTTTAATTTCTAACCAAATAGTTTCATTCTAAACTAAAAAGGATGAATTTTCAACCAAGAAGATTAATTTTCTACCAAAAAGACGATTTCTCAACAAAACAGGTGAATTTTCGACCACGAAAGATTACTTTGACAAAATAGGTGAATTTTCAACGAAATAGCTCAATTTGTAACCGAAAAAGGTAGGTTTTCAACCAGGAAGACCAATTTTTGACCAAAAGACGAATTTTCAACAATATACATGAATCTTAAATCAAATAGTTGAATATTCAACAAAAAAGATAAGTTATCAGTAAAAAAAAGCATAGTTGAATTTTCAGTTTCAAAAATTAGTTAAAGAAAAAGAATTTTTAACCAGTTGAATTAAAAAAAAAGCCGAATTTAGAAAAAAAAAGCAGAATCCTCAACCAAATAGATGGATTTTCAGTAATAAAGCTAATATTGAATCAAATTAGATGAGTTTCAAAACGTATAGTTGAATTTTCAACTAAAAATTATAAGTTTTCAACCAAAAATTAAATCTTTAAATTTTCAGATAAAAAAATTCAAAATTATCACAAAAATCAAGTTTTACACCAAAGACTTGAATCTTTAAAAAATTGAATATTTAACAAAGTAATTCAACTTTCAACAAAGTAGTTGAGTTTTCTACCAAAATGGATGAATATTTAACCAAATAGGTAAATTTGCAGCCAAAAATATGAATTTTCAACCAAAAATTTATTTTCCAACCAAACTATTGAATATTTAAGTAAAAAGACGAGTTTTCTACCAAACAGTTGAATTTTCAACCAGAAAGTTAATTTAAAACCAAATAGTTGAATATTCAACTAAAATGATGAATCCTCAAGCAAAAAATACTCTAATTTTATATCAAAAGCAGTAGAATTTATAACCATAAAAGACAAATGTTCAACAAAATAGTTGAATTCTTAACCAAAACAGATTAATTTTCAACCAAACACTTGGATTTTTAATCAAAAAATGGAAGTTTTCAATGTACAAAATAAATTTTCTACCAAAAAGACAATTTTTTAACAGAATACTTGAATTTTGAAGCAAACAGTTTAATTTTCAACTAAAAAGGATACATTTTCGATTAAATAGTTCAATTTTTAACAAAAAAGATCAGTTTTTAACCAAAAATGGAATACTTAAATTGTGAGTTAAATGAATTCATTCTTAATCAAAACAAAATAGTTAAATTTTCAACCAGAGATAAATCTTCAACCACAAAAATTAATTTCTAGCCAATTAGTTCATCTTTCAACTAAGTAATTGCATTTTGACTAAAAAATATAACTTTTTAACAAAATAGTTGCATTTGTAACAAAATAATTAAATTTTGAACCAAGCAGTAGAATTTTTAACCAAACAAGGTGCATTTCAAATCAACAATATAATAATAGATAAATAAATTTTCAAAAATATCTTATAAGTGCAGTAATTCAGATCGCTTCCGTATAGAAATAGTTTTAATGAAGCATTAATTTCAGACATCTTTAGAATGTTAATTTCCAATATGACATTCAACTTTTTTTCCATGAATGATATTTTTATAGATACCTATTTTTAATTTCCACTGTATACAATTATATTATTATTTATGTATGCCTATACGTATTTTTAAACAGATTTACAGAAATAGGAAACCTGGAAAATGAAAAAAAGTTTGATATAAGACGGGTCGAATAGGATATCCCGGTATATCCTATTGCTGTGAAGGTAAATTTTTGCAATGCAAATCTGGGCATACAGAAGAACTGGATTTGCAACTTCTTTAGGAAGATAAAATATTACATTCTTACATTTTTTCGCACACTGTGAACAAAGGAAAAATAACAATAAATCGTATTAATTTTACATTAATAATTATTAACTATATGCGAACGAAATACAATTTTCAATCAATTTAAACAATTGAGGCTCGGAGAAATACTATTGATGTCAATGCACTTATAGTTGCACTCACATATATTTTTTTTTTTTTTTTTTTTTTTTTTTTTTTTTTTTTTTTTTTTTTTAACCGCAGGATTTCGCCGGGAGCGGGTGCTAATCTGAAAAATTGCACCCGCTCCCAGCGAAATCGCGGTAAAATTTCAGCTGTAACCACGTCTCACGACCGTGAGATAGGTGGTTACAGTCTGCGACGAACTCAATACGATGGTCCGGCAAAAGTCTCGTGCACCCTGAGGACACGGAGCGACCCAAGGACGACCGCCTTCTGCATTTTCCCCGCAAGTGTCTCAGCATTTTTTTTGACACGCAGGGATGCTTTTCAGGCTATTAACCAGTGAAACCTTGGCACTTCCAAGAGCGCCGATGATCAAGACGATTAGCTTAACAGAATATTCCGGGTATAACCGTCGCAACTCCCTTATAAGGTCTTTATACCTCTCTTTCTTTTCTTTCTCCTTGGCTGTGACGTTTTTGTCAGCTGGTGCCGAAAATTCGATAACGAACATGGTTCGTTTCTCGAAGTCAAGGAGAACTATGTCAGGCCTCGAGTGCGCAACAGAAACAATTGTCGAGAATATGAAGTTCCAGTATATGCGGCACTTCTCATTTTCGACAATTGACTCTATTTCTCTAGGAGCGTTTAGCGGAGAGGTATTTGGGCTAATGCCATAAGAGTGACAGAGATGGTAATAAAGCACTCTTAGTGCCGCATTGTGCCTTTGGATGTAGGTCGTTCCCGCATGAGTTGGACAACTAGATAGTATGTGTCCTAGATGCTCGGGGTGTGCATGACACGCTCTGCAACTATCATCGGGAATGTCTTGGCTCAAAATGTGGCGACGGTATGCTAGAGTGGAAATGACACCGTCTTGACATGCCAAAATGAAGCCCTCCGTGCCCGACTTCAATCCGGGTGATCTAAGGAAAGCAAACGTTAGCTCATACGACATCGACTGATCTTCCACATTTCTGTGGAAGATGCCGTGCATCCTCTTGTCGAGGAGCTGTTCGTGGAAGTTTTTCTCCTGTGCTTTCTTAATCCGGGCCTTCAGGAGTGAGTATTCAAGATGGATAAGATTTGATGCATTTTGCTCACCCCTAATATTGAAGTCAAGGCCGAGTGTTTCAGCAGCCTCCTCCGCTGCTTTGTACAGAAACGCCCCTTTTCCCACTTCTTCGTGTTTCCTGACCATTTTAAGAAGAGGGTCTTGTCCATTTGCTACTATATGTGCTGTACCCAGAATGAGTCTGTTGTGAAGACATTCAAGATTCAGTATTCCGCGACCACCTAGGCGGCGTGAGATGTAAAGTCGCGGAACAGAAGACTTAAGGTGCATGCTCTTGTTCATGTGCAAAACCTTTCGCGTCCCGATATCAAGGGATCTGAGCTCGTCCTTCGTCCATGGAACCACTCCAAATGAATAGAGTACTACCGGGACGGCAAGCATGTTCGTTGCAGATACTTTGTTTCTCGCCGAGAGTTCGGAAGACCAAATCTGCCGGATGAGACGTTTGTATCTGCATCGGAGAGTATCCTTTATAGATGTCGCGTCCTGAATGCGGCTCTGTGGCACGCCCAGGTATGTATAGGTCTCTCCAGCGCAAAGGTGTCGTATAGCGCTTCTGTCAACGAGCTCAGGATCTTCGGGGATGCCATTAAGTTTTCCTTTCTTCAAATTAACCTTGGCGCATTTGTCTAACCCGAATTCCATTCCAATCTCTTGAGTATACTCTTTGACAATTTTCAGAGCTAGATGTAGTTTCTCTTGATTCCTAGCATAGATCTTAAGATCATCCATGTAAAATACATGAGTGACCTTATGCTTTCGGTTTCCAGGTTTGCCGCAGAGATACCCTTCGGAATGGCGAAGTGCGAGAGATAGTGGCAATAATGTGAGGCAAAAGAGGAGAGGGCTCATGTGTCGCCCTGAAATACACCTCTCTGAAAGGTGATACTGTTAGTGATCACACGATGTTTTCCAGATGAGATAGTAAATCTGGTTTTCCAAAGCGGCATTAATGTCTCTATGCACCTCACGATGTGTGGATGAACCTTTAGGCTTTCCAACAGACAGATGATAAGTCTATGGGAGGTTGAATCGAAAGCTTTCCGGTAATCAATCCAGGCCATCGATAGAAATCGCTGATAGTATGCTGCATCTTTACAGACACATCTATCGATGAGCAGGTTCTCCCGACATCCTGCTACGCCTTTCTTTGAGCCACGTTGTTCATACATCTCTCGCCATACAGGTCCAATTGTCCGAACAATCCTATCATTTAGGATAGCTGTGAAGATCTTATACAGTGTGTTCAGACAAGTTATTGGCCTGTAATTCTTAGGGTCAGCTAAGTTGCCCGTCTTCGGCAGGAGCACTGTGCGCCCTTCCACCAACCACCCCGGAATTATATATATATATATATATATATATGTATGTTCAAAGTTTATTGATAGTAAACTAATTTCCCCATTAAAGTAATATGTTTATTAAAACTTTAAAGAAAGTTACACATAATTTTAAATCTTCTTCATACATATAACCGTATTATTTATTCATGTCACTGATTCAATTGAAAAAATCATATTATTATTGGATATTATTTATGTAATATTTTTTTGTATTTTTAAAAAACGCGCCGTGGATCACTTGATACTTTTATAGTAACTTTGGAATAGAAAGCTTAGACAACTATTGTTTAATGAAGATATTATTTATCAGGCTCTTTATCAAAGATAGTTACTCAACAAAGGTGTTTATCGTAAATAAAAATATCAATATCAACGACAATTCGTTTTTATCAGAAAGTAATCTTTATTCTATAAAATTATTATAATTTTAGAAACTAGGGCAATCTTGGAAAAACTAGGGGGCCCTTGGCAAGTTTTCCCTGAGTGGGCTAATCATCTGCAAAGGTGTTACAAGCCTTGCGTGGCCCATGTCAGTTTACCCGGCCAGGGTCGCACCAGCAATAAGGCAAATTGGTCAGAACCTCACTAAGCCCACATCAAGATTTCTTCGCTGGTACTGGAGCAGCCGCCTCATTACCGTATTTTGCTATGCATTTCATAGTACTAGCACGAATTGATTTTGCCTGCTTTTCTAATGCAAGAGTAATCTTCCTACAGCACGTTCTTGCAACCTGTAAGCACAAAAAATAATTTTTTTATATTTATGTTTAGATTTCCTGTATAAATTAACTGCATTATTAATCTCCTGAATATTGATTATATTCTCGTAATTGCTGAAAAGTTAAGAATTTTCGACTCACCCATTAAGATGCCAAAAGGTTTTTTTAAATATAATCAAATATGGACAAAAATATTTAAGAATTAAAAACCTTCATGATATTATAGTCTTTTCTTACTCAATAAGATTGAGTTTTATGGACTAAAACTTTTTAAAAAATCACTGTTAGTGTTTAGCGATTTCAATTTACATTTTCTCGAGATTGCAATATTCTCAAAACACTTTGGCAACGAAAGTGAAAAATTTACATTGCGAAGATGTGCGAAATTGATGTTTTATAAAAACAGTTTCTTTTCATGATCAATATGAATAATAGCTGCGCTATTAAGATAGTTAGAAAATTTATCAATAATTTTAGTTGTCATAACTTTGACACTGAAGTTTTCTCAATTCATAAAAACAAAATTTTCATAAATTTATGGAATATCTATGTTGCAAAGCGTGAAACTATTTCAAATGAAAATAAGATTTTATACATAGGCTATGATTCGTCAGTGAGTGAAGTAATCTGTATATAGCAATAGATAAAAGTTTACATAATTTTTTCCGTGTTAGGGTTTAGATTAAATTAATAAAAATAATTAACTGGATTGGAAAAAAGCGCATACTGTGTTTAAAATACATTCTAACTAATATTGGAATGTACCTTGAAATTCTTAGTTTTCTTGGCTTTATTAAAACACTGGTTGCATTTGTCGTATGCAGATCTAATCTCGAATACATCGGAATATCTCCTACAAGTGTATACGTCTTCACTCACTCCTTTCTCTACAGCTCGTAATGCAGTCTAGTGTGAAAGAAGAACAAAACGATTACAGAAATTGTTTAATTTTTTTAATGAAACAAATATTTATGGATTAAAAATATTTTCGCCAACTGACCCAAAGGAAAGAGTCTAATCTATACTGGACGTAAAATATTTCATCCATAGATATGTGACGTAAATTGGGAGGTTCCTGCGGTAACTCGTTTGCGAAGATTACCTGCAAAGATGAAAAGTTATTATAAAATTAGACTGAAATATTATTTTTAATTAAACTGTAGAATTTTTAACATATTTGATGTAAATATATATTTTCACATGATTGATTATAGTGATTATAGATAATTTCAAGAAAGAAAGTGCATGCTGAACTTACAAAATCAAAATTCATTTCGTTCACTTTATGCTTGAATTGATACAAAATGCATTTTTGTTATTCTTGAAATATTCAAATCTGAGCAAAATTGATTTTGTTCACTGCTCTGCAAATAGTCTGAAATTTTTTTCTAAGTGGCTTAAGAAATTTATGTACCCACGCTATTTCGCCCCCCATCAGCTCCGGAATCATCATTGGGAAACACAAAAATATTTCAATTCTTTTATCTTATTCAAAGTACAAGACGAAATGTAAATTAGTTTGAAAAAATAATAATACTCGTACGACATGCTATTAATGCTATTAGTACAAAAATTTGCGTAATACTATTATAGCTGCTTGATTGACAAGTTTCACAATATTGCCTCTCTATTGTTTCCGCAAATGATTTAAATTTTACAGAATTTCCTTCTTATATGCATTTTTCAAATTTTCAAGTTTCCTATTTCTATAACATTTTTTATTGATCATACAGCCCTAAATATTACATAAAAAACTGGGTGTTTGGTAATGTTGTGGCTCAAGTACAAGCTGGCATCCTTTAGACTTTAGAACTCAGACTTCAATAGAAGTTTTCTTGGGTTTTCCTTTTTAGTTCGTTGAAAAGTCATAGATGACGACATAAAAAAGATAACTGCAGTCGGTAAAAGTTTAAAACATAACCTTAACAACTGTCACATCTCATGTCTATTATCTTTCTTTCAAGAATGACTAATCTCTATAAATTATAGTTTCTTCTTTATTATATTTTTCTCTGTGCAATGTCATTAAATCCATATCATAACGTAAAAGGTCTAACATTAACTTGTAAAATCTTCGAAGTGAGTCAAGATGGAAAATGAGTTCTGTGCAAAAAGTCTCTATTAGAAATCATACTTTGGGCTCCTTTGGAATAATTTATCATTTTAGGTTCCTTTTTGTTACAGATCCCTTGGAACCAAAAATCGATTCTAATAGAAACTCCACTTTTTCTGTGATAAAGTCATATATTTTGAATGAGAAATTAGTAGTTTTTCACTACTGAATTAGTAAGTCAACTGTGCAAGGCATCAAATTTTGATCCAAAGGATATCTACCTAAAGTTCCGTACGTTCATATGAACGGAAGTAACTAATTTTCTTTGCTTGAATAATTTAAAAGGCGAAAGTAACTTTAATAACTTAAAAAAAAGTCCACATGGTTGAACGTTACCTCCGTTGTTTCAACAGAATAATTTTTAAAAATTGTTGAGGAACTTACTTGAAAGGCACAGGAAGCCAATACGCAGAAGATGGCACATTTCATAATCGAATAATTTTCTCAATATCTACTTCCTAGCAAAGATGTACCAACAATATTTGATCTCATTCTGTAGAATTGTCTTTTTATAGTAAATGAGTAACACGTGGAACGGTTATTTCGTTGACGCAAGAGAAATTCATAAGATAAGAGTTGGGAAATAATGTTAAAATTATGATGATTTGAAGCTTCGAATCAACAAAAATCTGTTTTGCTTAAATCTTGGATTTCCTGCTCTAATATCAGTGTTTACTGTATGTAATTTTTTTTGGCAGATCATGATATATCAGTATCAGTAATTGTGACAGAAAAATATGATATCAACCTTATTAAAGTTGAATTTCACTTTAAAAATTATTTTGCATATTTTTTTTCAGATTCGGAAACTTGAATAGAAGGTGGTTTTAATAATTCCATTCTTTGCAATGTTTGTTTATATCAGCACAATGATATTTATACCTATACATATTTTTAATTTTCACTGTATTTATGAGTGAACATTTAGTACCCAAGAGCCAAATTTATTGCTCCATATTTTATAAAAATGCATGATACTGTTAGCTTAACGTCAACCGAGATGGTACCAGTCTTTGCTACATCAACTTTTTACATTCTCATCAGAGAATTTATTAGATTTGCGTAAACTTTGCCCCCCCCCTGCCCCGTTTTTGTCAACCGTCTACGTTTTGATACCTTCTGAACCAGAAAAACAGGTTTTCGCGAATGTGTCTGTCCGTCTGTGTCTGCATATTTTTAGTCTTTTAGCATGATGACTTTCGAAAGAATTGACAGATTGGATTGACCTTTTTTATACTCTTTTAGTTTCCTAAACTGAAGGTCAAGTTTGTTAGCCATCAATTTTGGATATAAACTCAAAAAGTTAGAGCATTTTCAAAATTTTTGAGACCAGCTTTTGTGTACGGCTAGTCGTAGTACACAAAAAGACGAACAATTTATCCTGATGACTTTTTCCGATAAAAAAAATTACCAGAGTTATAGCATCTACAAAATTAAAAAAAAAACACGGAAATGAAAATTTTAAGCCACGTAACGTACGATATGAAAAAAAGTCAAAGGAGAATAACGTTACTTTTTGAACACCCTACAAGATTATTATAACTTTTTGAATTTTTCTGAAAAATCGAAAATTGAAATTTTGATTGTACAATAAAAGTGAAAAATAAAAAATTCCATTTTGCTGTCGAACTATGCATGATAGACAAAAAATAAAGAGACAAAAATAGTGTACCCAAAAAAAGATCTACAAATTCGTTATGAATCTCTTTTTGATAGGATGCGTAGTTTTTGCTTCATTCATTTTTGGACAAACGACACGAGCTAATGAAAAAATATTAAGACCAAAGTTATCTACCCAAAAAAGAGCTACACATTTTTTCCTCAACATTTTTTGACAGAATGCGTAGTTTTTGTTTTATTCGTGAAAAGTAACATTAAAAATAAAAAAATTACATTTTTGGAAAAACGACGAAAAGTACGAAAAAAAATTAATGAATAAAAGTTGCACACCCAAAAATCATCTACAAATTTGTTATTATTAATTTTTCGATAAGACGAGTAGGTTTTCTTTTGAGCGTCAAAATAAGATTAAAAATACAAAAATTAAATTTTTGGAAAACTGATACAAGAGACGAAAAAAATTAAGAGACAAAAGTTATTCAACCAAAAAACATCTACAAATTTGTCATGAACTTTTGTTATAAGAATACATTAGAAATAAAAAAATTAACATTTTGGAAAAATTACGCAAGTTACAATAACTTTTTATTTAATAACATTTTTTGCCTTAATTGTATCTATAATTTTTCTAAGAATCACTTTACGCTAGGATGCGTATTTTTGGTTCAAATCGTAAAAATAACATTAAAAATAAAAAATTAAATTTATGAAAAAACGACACAAGTTGCAATAAAATGTTTAATAAAACAATTGGTTTTTTACAGAATGCACACTTTTTTAAATTATAAAGCAAGACAATGAAAATACGTCTGTTTTAATACCAATGCATATTATGAATTGTGATAATATACATTGATTGAAATGATATACATTTTCAGGACAGCTGAGAATAAAATTTAATGTAAAATGAAGAACAAACATTAAAGTAAAATGTTAAATAAAATTTGTACTTTATTTTGCAATCCAAGGCCGAGGTACAGAAATAAATGTAATATACAGGGTGACCCATTTTAATCTGTGAATCCAAATATCTTCTAAACTACCCCATTTACATAAAAAACGGTTAATACAAAAGTTGACCTGGATAAAGGGGGCTATTCAACTGTACCATTTATTTTGACCTTAGGGTAAATTTTCAAGGTCATTTCAAGGTCAAGAGGATTTCTTAAAATGGAAACCCCTATTTTTGACTGCAGATTTAAACAGAGCGGAAAATTTTACGTCAAAAATGTAGTATGGAATTCTTTTTTTTGTGACCTTGGAGAGGTCAAAAATCAAGATCAAATGTCCAAAAAACGATCAGCTGCCCTTTTTCTGAGTTTACGTGGTTTTCTGGTAAAGCAAACGTTTAAGATGTTTCAAAAACGTCGATAAAATGTAAAAGTGTGAACCACCTTGACCACCTTGTCATTCAGAAAAAGGGCATCTGATCGTTTTTTGGACATTTGACCTTGATTTTTCACCTTTCCAAGGGCACAAAAACAAGATTTCCACAGTACATTTTACACGTAAAATTTTCCGCTCTATTCAAATCTGCAGTCAAAAATAGGGGTTTCCATTTTAAAAAAAGCGTCTTGAACTTGACATGACCTTGAAAATTGACCTCAAAGTCAAAATCAATGGCACAGTTAAATGGCCCCCTATGTCCTGGTCAACTTTTGTATGAACCGTTTTTTATTTAGATGGGGTAGTTTAGAAGATATTTGGATTTATAGATTAAAATGGGTCACCCTGTACATTTAATTCGAAAGAGTTGCGCATAATGTAGAAAAGTTCGCATTTTGGACAAAATCGAGTGCGAAGCACGAGATACGTGATAAGAATGTGTTCTTTAGAGCCGAAGGAGCTTTAACAAAAGAGAATTCACAATTACCAAAATACAGTTGTCAATGGTTTTACCCTTAATTATGAGAAGGCCTGTGCACAACTGTGGAGGAAGTACAAAAACCGAGCGCGGAGCGCGAGATAAATATATTATCGAGCGCGAAGCGCGAGATCCAACAGACGCGCGTGCGTGAACTTTTATTTCTAAAACTTGGAGGGATGTAATGCCCTTTTCTACTTCAAAAACATAACTAAGATTCATTAGTAATCAGCTTCTCTCGTTTATCTTGAGAACTAAATATTATTTTATTCAGCTAATTTTTATTTTTAATAACTTGTTGAACTTTGATTTCACTAAATTATTATTAATAATAATAGATGTATTAGTAAATCCTAAGTTTCTAAAGTTTCTAAACTTGGCTTTTGGATACTAAGTTAGCCTTAAATGAGACCAATTTTTAATAAGACGCATATTTTTTGTGTTATTCGTAAAAAGTTTTATAAAATAAAGAAATTCCATTTTTCAGTCAAACTATGCAAGATACTATACGATATTGCCAACTAGAATTTGTAATCTCTAAACGAGCTACACATTTTCTTTAAACTATTCTTTAATAAGACGCTTAGTTTTGGTTTCAATCATAAAAACCATTGAAAATAAAAAAATGTTCTAAAAAAGCTGTTATTTTCTTCATTAATATACACTTCAATTAAATAACTATTCATATTTAGCACTCTTGTTAAGCAAGTGTAACATGAGTTGACATAATTTTTTCAAATAGTATCTTTGAAAATAAATCCATTATGGGACTTAATGGCTCGCTTTTTTGAAACTATTACATGTGTAATTAAATTGTTTGTAATAAGTCATCATTGTGGAAATAATAACCATTAATTTTCAGATCTCAAAATAGTCTTTTAGAGTGCAAGGTAAAATAGTTATTTGATTGTACTCTTTACAAATAAATTATTTTTTTTTCGAATCCAAGGGAAGGAATACCTTTTTTTACCGATGTGAATTTTAAGTCATTCATAATATTTTTTCGTACATTATGATTATTATATATTGTGAAAAATTGATTTGCATATTTAATAATTTCAAACAAGCGCGCGATCAACATTCAATTAGGCTGCTGGTGAGTGCATACCTATATTCATATAGGTTTGATTAAAGAAAATCTAAAAAAGAAAGTTCATGCTGAAATTCCAATTCAGATTTCGAGAGTCTGTGAATTTTTGTCTTTTGAGAATTCGATTTGGTGATACTCAATATCAAATATATCAATTATTATTCATTACGATAATTTATAATTTATAAAAATTGGTGAGTGACTTGCTCCGATGGCATATAAAGCCAGTAAGCAGAATACTTAGAATACTTACTTCATGATCGAGTAATTCGTTAATTATCTATTTTCTAGCAAAGTTAAACCAGAAGTGTATACACTTCTGGTTTAACTGGATAATATATTATCTCATCGAATTTCAAGGAACAATATCACTCTTACTTCTCTTATAGAGCTGAAAATCTTAAATTAATTTTTTTTTTTTAATTGGCAAGGTTTCAAACATTGAAATAAATTGTTTCCATGCCAATTTTTTGAAAGATTGTTTATTTAGTTGTAAAATTTAAAACTGATTTTTTAAGAACACTATTTTCGTGTTTTTTCACACAGAATAAGGCAAATAAATATTAAGAAAATCTATTTCTGACGAACGTCCGAAATGATATGGATCCTCAAAAGGTATTAAGGGAGTTATTTTTGAAAATGTTACTTTTAGACCATTTTGTTCTTGAAAACTTTGATTTGTCTTTCCCCCACATTTGTGCGCAGGCCTTTTTAAATTAAAGGTCAAAGCATCGGATTGTGAATTCTCTTTTGTTAAAACTCCTTCGGCTTTAACGAAGACATTTTCACCACGTCTCTCCAGCTTCACACTCAATTTTTTCAGAATTTCGAACTCTCCTACATTATGTTCAACACATTATATCAAATGTATATTATATTTATTTCTGTACCTCGGCCTGGGGCTGCTTATTCAGATATTGCAGAATAAAGTACAAATTTTATTTATCAAGATTACTTTTTATATTTGTTTCTTATTTTGCATGAAATTTTATTCTCAGCTACCCTGAAAAATGTATCATTTCAATAAATTTAGATAATTACAATTCATAATATGCATTGGTATTGAAACAAAACTATTTCCATTGTCTTGTTTTTATAATTAAAAAAAAAGTGCGCATCCTATTAAATTTTTTTGTATTATACATTTTATTGAAACTTATGTCGTTTTTCCATAAATTTAATTTACTCTCAATGTTATTTTTTACGATTTAAACTAAACATGCGCATCACAGCGTAAGGTGTTTCTAAGCAAATTTGTAGATATAATTTAGGCGAAAAATTTTTCAAATAAAATGTTATTGTAGCTTGTGTCCTTTTCCAAATGGTCATTTTTTCATTTTCAATATATTTTTATAACAAAAGTTCATAACAAATTTGTAGATATTTTTGGTCTTTTCATTTTCTTCGTCTCTTGTGTTGTTTTTCCGAAACTTAAATTTTTGTATTTTCAATCTTTTTTTTTACGATTAAAAGAAAATCTACTCGTCCTATCTAAAAATTACTGATAACAAATTTGTAGATCCTTTTTGGGTGAAAAACTTTTGTTCATTAATTTTTTTTCGTACCTTGGGTCGTTTGTCCAAAAATTTAATTTTTTTATTCTCAATGTAGTTTTTGACAAATAAAATAAAAAATACGCCTCCTATCCAAAAATGATTCATAAGAAATGTGTAGCTCTTTCTCGGGTGAACAACTTTTGTCTTGTTTTTTTTTTTTTTCGTAGCTTGTGTCGTTTTTCCAAAACTTTATTTTTTTTAAATTTCAATCTTATTTTTTACGATTAAAAGATAATCTACTCGTCCCATCTAAAAATGAATAATAACAAATTTGTAGATACTTTTTGGGTGAACAACTTTGGTCTATTAATTTTTTTTATACCTTGTGTCGTTTTTCAAAACATTTAATTTGTTTGTATGCTGAATGTTATTGTTTACAAATAAAACAAAAACTACGCATCCTATTAAAAAAGATTGAAAAATTGGTAGCTCCTTTTTAGGTAAACAAATTTTGTCTTATTATTTTTTTCGTAGCTTGTGTCGTTTGTCCAAAAATTTAATTTTTTTATTTTTAATGTAATTTTTTACGAATAAAACAAAAACTACGACAATCATCAAACAATGATTAATAACAAATTTGTAGCTCTTTCTCGGATGAACAACTTTTGTCTTATTATTATTTTTTCTTAGCTTGTGTCATTTGTCCAAAATTTTTTTTTTTTTTTTAATGTTGTTTTTTACTAATAAAACAAAAACTACGTATCCTATAAAAAGTGATAAATAACAAACTTGTAGTTATTTTTTGGGTGCACAATTAGTGTGAATCCATTTTTTTCGTACCTTCCTTAGTGTGACCGCAAAATGGAATTTTTTATTTTTTATAATTTTTTGTGCGATTAAAATTTGAATTTTAGATTTTGCAAGAAAATTCCAAATTTCTTCTAATCATCTTGTAGGGCTTCCAAAAAGCAAAGTTTTTCTCTTCATGACTTTTTTTCATATCGTGCGTTGTTTGGCTTAAAATTTCCATTTTCGTTTTTTTTTATATTTTTGAAAATGCTATAACTCTGATAATTTACTTTTTATAAAAAAAAAAGTCCTGAGAATAAATGGTTTGACTTTTTGAGTACTGCGAATAGCCGTACGTAGAATTTTTAAATATTCTGACGTTTTGGATTTTTATCCAAAATAGCTGGCTAAAAACTATTTTTTCTGACTCAGGGGGCCTTAAGACGTCGACATTCAATGGAATACGCGAAAGTCACTCATCACATAAAATCATTACCTTCTCATTCAGATGAGAATGTAAAAATTCGAGTGTACCTCGAATATACCTTGTCTCATTTCAGTATATTTTTCGCAGATTTAGGGGAACGTGTGTCCACGTGGATTCTTGTCCGACCCCCCCGGCCCCCTTCATGGACAAGCGTGGAATTTCGCCATACTCCCCCTCCCCCCTAAACTGTCCACGTGATATATGGGTGACCCCAAAAGTACTTTTCAGCTTTTTGGTGCATGATGCGCTGAGAAAATCGATTATACCGCTTATGATCTTGGATTCTTAAATTTATAGGAATATACCATACCATACCACGCTGAAAAAACCAGTTCTCGTCAGATCACTGAAGTTAAGCAGCGTTGGGCGCGGTTAGCACTTGGATGGGTGACCATTCGAGAAAACTCAGAGCTGTTGGCACATCGTGGGTGTGGTGAGCCCACACTTGTAGTTATTTACTACAAGTTATCAACCTAGAAACACTACCCCAATCGGGTAGTGTAACGCCTACCCCGAAAGGGAAATGGCTTAATGGTATATATATATATATATATATATATATATATATAGGAGAACAATCTATAGATATTAAATCGTACAATCTGGATGTTTTTTTTTAAATCCTGGATTTTAAAACTTAATACCTAGATTTTTCGGCTTCATATACTAAATTTTCAACTAATATAAGATCATAAACGGTGTTATCCATTTTTCTGAATATAAGATTACTTAGAGCGGTATGTAATAATTAAAGACGGTTATAGAAATAGGAGAAAAATAAAAAAGTTTGATATAAGAACGCAATTGTGTAACATTTTTTATTTTATTGAAACAATAAGAAGACAATATATGGTGAAAATTCTAGGTATAGCCTAATCTATTTTACCTTGCTTTATTCACGTTAAAAATAATCTCTTTGACGCGTGTAATAATTGGCTTTCATAAATTAAACTTGTGATTTTTTAACTATTCCATCAGTGAAATCTAGGTAAATAGACGAACTGTATTTGCATCTTCTTTAAGAAGAGAAACTATTACATTGTTCAATTTTTTCGCTTATTACCAACAAATACAAAAATGAAAATAAATTGTATACATTCTATATCAATAATATGGACTTCTATTACGAACAAAAGACAGCTTTTGCTAATTTTAAACGATTAAAGTTCAGACCAAAACTATTTATGTCAATACAATCGCAGCTGTACTTAAGGTGCTTTAAACAGAGAGCTCTTTCCGGAAAATGTTCTTGTCGTTGTTCTTTTCGTGTACGCTCAGCGTACACAATAGCCTGTGTCCCTACCCTGTTTGGCCTGTTTCAAGCACAAAAACACTCTATTTTCAATTTAAAAAGAAAACAACAAGAAAATTTTCCGGAAAAATCTCTCTGTCCAAGCCGGTATAATTGCCTTTAGATTTTGTGGTAAAAATATTAAATTGAACAATTCATCCTTGTAGACGTATTTCGGAATTGTGAAACACAGACTCGTTTGAAGTACCTTATTAATACTTTCTTAGTGCTCTTCGAGGTTTTCTTCCTGCAGAAGCCGCCTCGTTAACGAATTTTGCAATGCATGCCTTAATACCAGAACGGTGTGATTTTTCCGGCTTTCCTAATGTTGCAATAATCTTCCTACAGCATGTTCCTGCAAGCTGTAAAAACGAAACAAACTTTTCAACAAATATTCATGTTATAATTTCCTGTATAAATGAAACCCACTACTGATCTCTTAAATATTGGTAGTATGCTAGTCATTGCTAAAAAGTTGACAATTTTGAACTCACGCATTAAAATGTCAAAAGTCTTTTTTTTTAAATATAATCAAATATTAGCAAAAATAATGAAGAATTAAAAACCTTCTTTATGGTTTTATAGTCTTTTCTTACTCAGATAAGATTGCGTTTTATAGACCTTAATTAAAAAATCTGCTGTTAGTGTTTAGTCAATTTTTAAAATATTTTCTCCAGGATGCAATAATCTCAAAAGACTTTGGCGACGATCGACATATTTTTTCTTGAAATTGAGGGCTGATTTCACCAACTCTGATTAATCTATATTGTCCCGAAGGAACTGTCTCAAAAAAGATTTTCTAAAAGAGATTGTATCAACTACCATACATTCTACTTCGGTAAAGTGTTGTATCTCTATGTAATCGTAAATGGAGATACGATACTCTAGCGCATCATAATATAGTTGGTACACTCTATATTCGGAACTCTTTGTTGATACAATTTTTTTCAGGACAGTCAACATTTTTAGATTAATTGAATGAGCAGCTTTCGACTAGTTGTTATTGACCGACTTCTCTCCAATTTGATAAGTGAAATTTCCAGAGTAGGTTAAGGAGGGGCAGCGCCGACCGGTATGTGACTTTGCTTATAACATCGCTATTATTTAACAATTTTAACTCAACTTTACATCGAATCAATCTTTTTTATTATAGATATAATGCTACTTACTGAAATCTTGAAAATTATCGTTATAAACAAAAAATTATGCAGAAAACATGTTTAACTACGAAAGAATGGAATATTCGCTGGCAGAAATATAAAGTTTTCAACATTAATAGCAATACTTAGAGTATGAAAATTTGATATTTTGACAGATGAAACAATATCACGTAATGTAATTATAATAATTAAACGTAATTTAAGTTCAAAATGTATTAAATGTCGTAAATAATTGAGGCCTAACCAAAGGGACAAGCGCGACCGAGATCATAGTTTACAAGTGCTCAGGTGGTACACATGTCATAAGTTTTGTCGATAAATGATCGGTAATATAGAATAGCCACTTATCTTCTGGGATACATGAAAGAAACTATCAAGGCCATGTGAC
This sequence comes from Andricus curvator, assembly GCA_932195095.1. NCBI lineage: Eukaryota > Metazoa > Arthropoda > Insecta > Hymenoptera > Cynipidae > Andricus > Andricus curvator. The sequence goes on from CAKNYM010050428.1 coordinate 134,941, forward strand.
CAGTGGGTCAAGTGACCGGATTCCTACCTTACCGACACTTTCTTTATTTGTGAGCTTATTTTCACACGAATAGCTACATTGAGTTGGAAATTTAGGATAATAAATAAGAAGCACTAAGAAAGGTGGGTCTGGTCCTAAATTTTAATAATCATGAGAAAAGCAAAAAAAAAAATTATTTACAAAAAATACTTTTTTCATAATTATAAAAATTTAGGACCGGACCCACCTTTCTTAGTGCTTCTTATTTATTATCCCAAATTTTCAACTCGATGTGGCTATTCGTGTGAACGTAAGTTTACAGATAAAAAAAGTGTCGGTAAGGTAGGAATCCGGTCACGTGACCCACTCGTCACATGGCCTTAAATATTATTATTCTCAATCCGGTCGGTAGAGCTGGTTTTTTTGTATTGGTAAGGTAGAAACATTTGCGTGTGTCCGTCAACAAATAAGAGCTTATATCACAGCTATCACTATTTTTATTCAAAATAACTTATTCTTCTTGCTGGATATGTTTAAAGGTAATTTTTCCAGTATATAAAATACCACAGAAGCTAACCATCATGTTTTCCCATCTTCAGATGGTTTGATTTTCATAAAAAGCCGACGAAATACAGCTTGTTAGAAATAATTAAACTATCAAATCATTGTTTTATTCATGTGAATAGTTCTAATAGAAATATGATATACAATAATCTAGGACTCGAAATGAAAAAAAAAAGATCAATTCCACATCTTATTAACTTTAAAAAAATCATTGAATGTTAACTGGTCGGCGCTGCGCCTCCTTACCCTAATTAGTGCAATTTCTCTAATTCAGTTTTAGATAGTAAGTACATTTTTGTAATTTGTGAATTCGATCTGGTGATATTAATATTGAATATATCAATTAATATTCATTGAGATAGTTTATAATTTAAAAAAATTAGTGAGTTGCTTACTTCGAAGGCACTGAAAGCCAATGAGCAGAAGATTTCACACTTTATGATCGAATAAGACGTTTAATATCTACTTCCTAGCAAAGATGAACCAGAAGTGTTTAATCTTAATGTATGAAGTTGACTTTTTTACTTGATACATGTCACCTGGAATATTTATGTAGGTGACGAGCTGGTAAGATAAGAGTTGTGAAAGAATTACAAAATTATCATGATTTGAAACCTCGAGAAAAGTAACGAATCAACAAAAATCTGTTTTATTCGAAACTTTGGTTTCCGGTTCAAATATCAATGTTTACTGTATGGACAAATTTTTCGACAGATAATGACGTATCAGTGAAATAATTCGGCGACAGTAAATGTTAAGCTATATTAGATTCAATGCTAAGTTTTTTATTAAGTTATAGTTGAACACAACAATTAAATTTTTAGATGGTCAAAAATGATCGTTTCTCATCATATTTTTGGAATCGAATTTATTGCGTTAAAAAATATGATATCAAATTTATTAAAGTTGAATTTTACTTTAAAACTTGTTCTTCATACTTTTTTCTAAGATTCGGAAACTTGAATAGGAGGAAGTTTTAAATACTCAATTCTTTCGTAATGTTTTCATGTTTGTACAATGATATTTATGAACACATTTTTTATTCTCTTTGTATCAATGAGTGCACATTTTATACCCTAAAGCCCAATTTAGTTCTCCGCATTTTGAACAAATGCCATGATCCAAATATTTGTTACATCAACTCGTTTCTCTCAATGGAATTTAGGGCTGCTGCTTTGCCCCAAAACCAGTTTGTCAGAAACAATCTCTACCTCTGAAAAATAACATTAAAAAAGTTAATGCACAATAAATTTTTAACTTCCCTCCTTGTCTATTTTGCGGGAGAATTCGAAGTGACTAATTGGCATTTCATTCCGGATCGATCAAACTGTTATTCTGTCGCTTCAGAGTAGGGTGCATCAAAAAATCAAAATTATTCTTATTTTCGTAGTCTTGATATCTTCGTTTATGTCAATGTTTTTTTTATGTTTTTAGTGGTCTTGAACTTTCCTCCAGTTTTACAGGTTTTTGATTAACGTTATCTAGGCGATAACTCATGTTTAATAGACTCCTATTTCAAAAAAGAATTTCAAAATCTACGGGAATGACGGAAGAATTTTTGCAGGTGTTTGAGGATCTTCTACTTGTGAAAATGCATTTGAAAACATGTAATACTTATTCTGGAAAATTTAATTTAAGAAGACTCAAATTTTGATGATCATAAATTATTGCCTAGAGAACGTTAATCATATATTTTACTTTGCTTATTATTATCATTAGTTTGATGTTATAATAAAAATAATAATACAATTTCACGTGATTCTGTAAAGTTGTCTTTTTATACTAAATCCTTATTTTACTTTGTTGAATTAAAAAATGAATCCTGCATTAAGCGGGAGTTTTATTCCCCATTTTGAATTTTATATTCTAACATGTTACCTAAAATGATACACAAAAAAAGGTTTCTACTATTTTTGCTACTGTAGAATAAATTATAACGAGTGTCAAATTTGCGTTTTGAGGTTTTTAATAAATCGATCAATAATTTTATTCGATCATATTTAAACAAAAGTGGCGTGAATAACACTTTTAGTGGCTGTTTTCAGTTTGTTTATTTACTAATAAAGATTACGAATTTTCTGCACCATCAATTTTGTAAATAGAAATTTTCAAATAAGTAATTTTATTTCATAATATAATTTATTTTCAAATGTATCTAAACATTACTGATAAAAGAGGAAATGTTAGTCTCTGAATAAGTTTTTAATATTGAGAAATAATTCTGTTCTTAACATTTTGCTAACACAGTTCAAATCGTAAAATTTTTCACTCTTTCAAAAAGATAAGAAAAATGAAATCATGAAGAAAAACTTAAAATATCTTAATTTTCGAATATAGGTACCGGAAACGAAAATCGTCGGTGCCGACAATAAGATTTCTGGGAAAATTTTAAATGATTTAGGTTTAATTTTAAAAGAGTAATTTGAAGTTTTGAAGATATCAAAATGTCTTGAAAAAGAATCTGGATTTTAAGATAATTCCTTCAATTTTGAAGGATTTTAACCATTTTTAAACAAACTTAATTATTTTAAAAGATATTCAGATGTTTTGAAAAGATTCAATAATAATTTAAATCTTTAGAAGATTTCAAAGTTTTTTCAACAAAATGTAAATGTCATGTAATGTAATGTAATGCAATGTAATGTAATGTAATGTAATGTAATGTAATGTAATGTAATGTAATGTAATGTAATGTAATGTAATTTAATGTAAATGTAAATGTAAATGTTTTTTTCAAGAAAAATTCATATTTTTTTGTTGATAATACAACTGCTTTGTCAACAGTCAAACTACTTTGTTAAAAAATTATATTTTTCGGTTAAAGATTCATCACTTTGGTTGAAAATTCATCTTTTTCGTTGAAAATGTAATTATTATGTTGAAAAATCATATTTTTTGTTAATTATTAATTATTTAATAATTTTAATTTTAATTATTTAATAATTATTAATTTTTTTGGGTAAAAATTCAACTGTTTGGATGAAAATTAATCTGTTTTGGTTGAAGATTTAACTACTTTCTTAAAAATTAATCATTTTTGGATGAATTTAAACTTTTTGATTTAAAATAAAATATTTTTGATTTAAAATATCAAAAATTACATAGCTTGTTTAAAATTCATCTTTTTTGGTTGAAACAGTAACTATTCTGTTGAAAATTAATGTTCTTTGTCGAAAATTCGTAATTTTTAGAGAAAATTAATCTTCTTGGTTTAAAATTAATCTCTTTTGATTGAGGATTCAACTATTTTTGTTTAAAATTCGTCTTTTTTGATGAATTCAAATATTTTTTAATTACAATTAAAATATTTTTTCTTTTGAAATATCAGCTATTACATTTTTCGTTGAAAATTCATCTTTTTTTTTGTCGAAAATGCAACTACTTTGTTAACAGTTGAAATACTTTTGTAAATTTTTTTTTTTGTTTGAAGATTCATCATTTTAGTTGGAAATTCATCTGTTTTGTTGGAAATTCAATGATTTCGTTGAAAATGCATTTTTTTTAAATAATTAATCTTCCTAGTAGAAACTATTTTGTAGAAAATTTTTCTCTTTTGATAAAAATTTATTTTTTTTTTTGTAAAAAAGGAACTTTTTGGATAAAAATTAATCTGCTTTAGTTGAAAATTAAACCATTTCATCAAAAACTCGTATTTTTGGAATAAGTTCAAATGTTTTTGATTTAAAATTTATTTTGGCTGGAAATTTAACTTTTTGGTTGAAGATTTACTTTTTTGTTGAAATTTTGATTTGCCTTATCTGAAATCTTCAAAAATATTTTTTAATTCTCTCAGGAATCATAGAAAAATTATATTTATATAACCTTAAAAATAAATAAACTTAATAAAAAAAGATTTATTCAAAATTTTTATTTTTATCACAATTTTTTTGGCTTCAAATCGAAATACTTATACCCGCTCTCATAGCGCGCGATTGATGATGCTAGTAATACTAAATTATGAATGATAGATAATTATGAATTGGTATTTTTCGCAGAAAAAAGTAGACATAAAGTGGAAATTATCAGTGATAATTAGTCGATGTTCGCAGTTTTCAATTAAGAACTGCAACTTTTTAAATTAAGAATCATAAGTCCCTAATACTGTTCTCTTTCGAGATATTCAGTGCTGAAGTTTCAGCGAGTACGACTGGTCCGACTTTAATTATCCAGGACTTGTTTTCTTCTTTATTAAATTCTCAACAGCCTGCCTTCCTAGAGATCGTGTACTCAATACGAACTCGTGATTTAAAATTGCAAAAAGTTTCACGTAGCCTTTTTACTCGGGAACTTGATATCCTAGACATTTTCGTTAAAAGCAGGAATTTCTACCTTATAAAATATAAATGGAATGAAATGAAATGTTTCGTATATTTAGGTGCAGCGGCATGATATTACACCGAATATTATTCAGGACTTAATTTTGAATATATTTTTTAATAAAAAGTTGCTAATTAACTTAATTAAAAGACAATAAGAGATATGAACGCTTTAAAACATCTGAAAAAATGAGTAAATAATTGTTGGACAATTATTTGTTTTATGCTAATTAAATTAACGTAATTTGTCGCTTCCTATCGTATTTGTCAGTAAATTATTATTAAATTTGTTCTGAACCGGAAGCTCAATAAATAATCACTCAACTCACCTATACATAAATTTAACAAAACAAAAATTTTGTTAGAAAAATTTTTAATTTCTTTACTTGTTTTTTCAATCTGCTTTTTATAGCAAAGAAACGATCAACTCTATTATTATAAAATCTGGTTCAAATCGGATAAATTCTTTAAAAACATTTTACAATAACAAAATAACGCCAATCTTTTTTCTCGATAGAACTATGTGTTTTCTGAATCTTGGCCGAGAGCCCCAAGAATTTAAATTAAGGGAATTTATGATAACTTTATTTATTTAAAAACTTTTAGTATTTTTAGGTAATTAAAAATTTGTGGTTCACCTTTGCGCTTGGCTATAGCAAAATTTATTTGTTTGAATTTTTTTTTTATATTTTATAATAAAAAATTGAATTTATCATCTTTGCGCCAGGCTGCAGAAAAAAAATTTGACTGTAGGTGCGCAATAATATTCTCTAGTGCTATTTTTCAAGATTTTATCATATCTTTAATGGTTCAAAATTTTCAAATATATTTTATCATGAAAAATGGAATTTTTCATATTTGCGCATGGCTACAGCAAAATTTATTGGGCCAATAAACGGCTAATTTTTACTGTAGCTGCTCAGTGGTATTCACTACAGCTGTTTTTCAGGATTTTGATATATCTTTAATGGTTTACAATTTTTTATATTATACCAAAAAAAAATTAAATATATTAGTTTTGCTTATGGCTAATAAAAAATATATTATTCCAATTAACGTTAAATTTTAACTTTAGATGCCTGGTTCTATTCTCTAGTGTCATTTTTAAGAAATTTATAACATTTTTAATATTTAAAAAAATGTCTATTTAATCATTGGTCTGGTTAGCATAAAATCGCAAGAGAAGAATTTATAATATTTTCATTAATTTAGAAGATTGAATGGATCTCATCGTACAAAATTTAATTTATTAATGTCAGTGTGTAATCGTACTACAAAATTCTGTATGTTCGGTTATCGTAATTTCGGTACGAAGAGCCTCTATCTCCAGCTCCTGTTATTTGTGCTGAAAAAATCAAGGTGCTTTTTAAATAATGATTGAGTACTATAAATGTCTGATCAATATAATTTTAATTATTATGAGTGTCTGATTAGATCTTTATTGCTAAAAAAACGTAGATACAAGGTATATACAATTTGTAAACAAAAAATGTATCATTGTTGCGTAGCAATAATTTTTTTTCAAATCATCAAGAATAATTTTTATTGAATGCATTCAAGTTCATTCATTTCATATCTCCATCGCCAATCAATTTTTTTCAATTATATCCATAAGTATTTAATTTATTCTATTGTTGTTTATATTTTTTCCGAAATGAAAAATAATAATTAAAACCAATTGTTTACGAGTATTGAAAAATGAATTCTTTGATGGTCGTTTCAGAATTTAAATTTAAGAACAAGAAAATTTGGAAAAATTGTTTATAAACCTATGTAATTATAACAATTCGACGGGATTGAATCTATTCGAGAGCCAATTGTTGATAAACGAAATTATGAAGAAGGTTTTTAGCGGAAGGAGAGGACCTTCACAATAAATTTTAGTAATATTTGGAGAGAAGAAATAAATTCAATCCCGTCAAGTTGTTATAATTTTCAAATTTTGTTTTAAAATAATTATTCTAAATATTATTTTCAAATTCAAATTCTAAAACAACATTTATAATATTCGTTTCACAATACCCATTATCAATTTATTGTACTTGGCCAAGTTTTTGTATCGTAGATGTTTTTGGTGGTCTAGATATTTCGTGATTTTAAGCCTGCTCTCTGGATCTAGGGCCAATGAAGTGTACGAATTTGATATTTGAAATACGTCATTAACGGAAAAAGAATTTTTTTTACGTAATGCTTCAATTAAGAAAATGAATCATAATAATTTAGGTTTATTTACACGGAAAAAAAGTATTGAAAATTTTCATTGACCGAATTTGTGACTTTAGGATAGGTATAAAAACATTTGAAAATTTGATATATATATAATATAAGACTTCTTAGATTGCGTTCAGCATAGTCAGTGAAGCTCCTAGACTCCATCTAAAAAATATTACAGACAAATTTGTAAGCCGTTCAACACTCCAATATTAAATTCTCGAAGACAGTCAAGGAAGGGTTCATAGACTGTCAAGCTAGCCATTAATGCTAATAAAAAAATAAAAAATTCTTTTTTAAATGTATAATATTATTATTTTTAACTTATATATTCATTCAAACATAATATAATACACACAATTACTACTTATATTAATCGCACTCTTTTTACGCTCTGAAAAATCGGACGCACGCTGCCGCAAATCATTCCTAACCGCTCAAGCCCCTCGGCTAATCATTCGCGCTGAAAACACGGTAAAAAATCTTGGCGTTGTGCTACGGCTGAAAGCTGCATGGCCGCGTAAAAAGAATCTGAGTGAGGGCTGCGAATTATACAACTTTCTGCAAGACTGACTTTGTATAACAAATTAAACAAATTGCTTAAACAATTTTTGTTCAAATAATTGAAAAATATAATTTTTCACGGAAAATTATATTTTGACCGTGAGATGATTTTACGAGAAAATAAATGTTTTTTATTCATTTAAACTAAAATTGTTTAAAATTTTTTCAAATTTGTGAGATATAATATAAAAACTAATTGCACCGTTCGATTCTATGGAAAAAAATCTGCCCGCTTCGCGGGCACATTCTCATCGCGCGCTTCGCGCGCGGCTCGCTTCGCTCGCAAGTTTGAGCGCGCCTAGGGCGCGCAACTGTTGGATCTCGCGCTTCGCGCTCGATCATATATTTATCTCGCGCTTCGCGCTCGATCATGTATTCACCTCGCGCTACGCGCTCGGGCGTATCTACATCGCGCTTTACGCTCGGTTGCTCTAGATTTTTCAACTTCGTGTTCGACTTCGATGAAAAGAAAAAGTTTGTTTGCAAATATTATAAAATTATCAAAACCTCTACATATTAAGTGATTGTTAAATTTGTTTTTATTTTAGACTGAAAAGGAACTTCATTTACTCAAGGTTCTATCGACCTTAAGGAACACATTCTCATCCAGACACTCGCGCTTCGCGCTCGATATTTGATTTGAAAATCATTTGAACCTTGCGTTCCACGCTCGGTTCTGTGCATTTGATTTTTCTATTTTCAATGCTGTTTTTCACGAATAAAACAAAAACTACGCGTCATATCAAAAAGTGAATGATGAGAAATTTGTAGATCTTTTTTGGGTGCACAATTTTGGTAGAATGATCTTTTCTCGTATCTTGCATAGTTTCACAGCAAAATGGAATTTTTGATTATTTTTTTGTGCGATCAATGTTTTTCTCCTCTTGAATTTTTTTCATATCGTGCGTTTTTCGGCTTAAAATGTACATTTTCGTTTGTTTTTTGGAATTTTGAAAATGCTATAACTCCAGTAATTTTTGTTTTATCACGAAAAGTCATTAGAATATTTTGTTCGTCATTTTGCGTACTACCAATAACCATACATAGAATTTTTAAATCTTCAAAAAAAGTGGTCTCAAAAATTTTCAAAATGTGCTCACTTTTTGAATTTTCATCCAAAATAGCTGGTTAACGAACTCGTTCTCTATTTTTCGGCCATAAAAAAGTGTGCCAAAGCTCAATCAAATCTGATCATTTTTTCGAAAGTTATCGTGGCTACAGACAGACAGACAGACAGACAGACAGACAGACAGACAGACAGACAGACAGACAGACAGACAGACTGACAGACAGACAGACAGACTACAGACAGACAGACACCTTGGTAAAAACCGTTTTTTCTGGCTCAGGGGGTCTCAAAACGTGGAGATTTGATGAAAACCGACTATGTCAAATTTTACATAAAACCAATACCTTCTCATTAGAATGAGAATGTAAAAATATAAAATGCATGTAATGGAAATTTTTTTTAGACAACTTCATACGTAGTATAGATAAATAATCACATAGTACTACTGCACATGATGAAATTTCTGTTTAAAAATTAAATTGTGTTATTTTTATTTTTTAAATTAAATAATTTGATTCTAGACTGAAGAAATTAATAACAAACCAACAAAAAATCAAACTTGTCCTTTGTGCTCTTTTTGTGAGACGCACTGTTTATAAGTTGCAGCGCTATAGAAAATTTATTTTAATTAAACTGATGTATTTACCAAATTATATCAATAAATTATTGATAAACAAAATTTTAAACTTCGGCAAAAACTTACAAAGAATTATTGAAATAGATTTGAAAATACTTTGTATAGATTGTTATTAAAGACATGGTTATTTTAAATAAAATTTTTGATGAGAAATAGCAATTTTAACAACAATCCATGAAAAGTATTCTCGATTCTATATCAGAATAATAAATTTTGTTTAATGAATAAGAAAATTGTTTAAACAATTGTTGTGTATCTTTTTGAAAGAAAAAATAACTCAGATATTCGATTCGTAATATCTCGGGAACCTCTCAGTGCTTCAAGAAGTGTGAGTAGTGACTCGATTAACTTGTACTATTATGAGACACATTGTTACATTTTATTTCAATATTTTTATCAATATTTTATATACAGAAATACGAAATTAAAAATAAAATCTGTTCACATCTAGTTTTTTTTCAATTTAACAATAGCCATCTTCTAATTTATTTCGAATAGAAATAAGTGCATTATAAATAATATCGCGAAGATCGAGAACGACGTAGGAATACTTAATACCACTAAAAATTGTGAAGCCTGTAAATGTTCGTTTAAGAAACAATAGTGCAACTTTGTTGAAGGAATTTGATATCTAGTAGAATAAGGTAGCAAGTGTATAAAATTTGTCACATCATCTAAATCTTGGAGATTTGAATCCTTAATGCGACCAGTTGCAAAAATAAATGTTTGATTCTGAATTCAAAGAAAGGCAGACCTTTTTTATCATAAATAATCATTTTAAATCGTTCCTAATATCTTTATGCGTTTTACAATTACTTTTTGTTGTAAACAATTTATTTGAACATTTATTCATTTTGAATAAGCAAGCCAATGGTAACCAATCTGGTTGCCGATTTGACGCATATGCAGTGCGAAAAGATCCGAGCTTTGTGAGCACTAATTCTTCATCCAGTGTCTACCCACGAAACAAAAATCGATTCACTTGCTTTGAATGGGTTTCGAAGTCGTTTGAAAAGCTTATCTGTCACTGGAATTCCAGATTGCTGCCTATTGGTTTCTAACAGAATTTTACTCCTTATTATTTTTTGGACAGCCTTATAAGCCGCAAAAGCCTTTATATCCTCTAGAGCTAAAATAGTAAAAAGAATCTAGTAGCCTTGCGTATGATTTCTCTTAATCTTTCAATAATTTATAAATTTTAAAAATCATGTAAAATATGGCATCCTAATCTTAAAAAAGTCGGTCTCATTCAAAAAGAGGTAAACCGATTCAATATGACTTTGCTTGAAATGGACATTGTAGCACATTGCAGATTCAAAGCCATCAGAGAAACTTAACGATTCACATAGACGCCAACAAATTCAGTTTTAAAAGTCCCAATCTGAAAATGGCAGATATGCAATTCACGGAGTCGCTTTTTCAATGGGTTCTTTTTTCCTGGGTACTACACTCATACCAATGTGAATTTGTCCCTGAGCGCGCCTCTGCAAATTCTCGCAGACAGTCATGGAGTGTTTCCCTAACTCGTGTTCGAGTTCTTCGTTTCTGAATCACGCACGTATCCAATGCAAGTGTTCGAAAATGTAAAGAGTTTTTTTATAACCATTTCATGACTGTATACATTTTTTTTGTAAACTGTCTGATAGAAATTCCAAGACTGTTGTTTCTTGACTGTGCTTGAAAATTTCCATGACTTTTTTAAATTTTTCCATGAAAGTTTATGAGCCCTTTATAGAAAGTATACGAGACTTTATAAAAATGACGGCCCATCCAAAAGTCCAGCACTAATCTGGGAAATTTTCCAAGACTTATTTTTTCCGTGTACGAGTAAGGAGCACAATTTTTTAACATTTTATTAATTGCTCTTATACGTAAGCTGAACAAACATGTCTCGTTAAGAAATTAAAAAAATCTCGAAGAATTTGTACCAGCTTTTCTGAAGTCATGAATATGTAAAACGTCATGAGTTGTCAAAAATCGTAGTAATTTCGCCATACAGTAAACATTGATATTAGAATCTAAAAAACAGGTTTTTGTTGATCCACCGTTACACTTGCTGAGACTTTTGACTTTGGAGTATTTATTATTTAAAATATGTAATATTAATTGTCACTATGTAAAATTCACAGAATACAACAATTCACCTAACCGACTCTTTTCACATTTACAGAACACTTTTTTGAATCTCACCCCCTCATTTTGCGTTATGATGGTGATAAAAATGTCCTAATTTTTTCAGATTTAAAACAAATTATAGACGTGGCTATTGACCTTAAACCGTTCAAAATAAAATAAATGCATTTATTTATAATTCAATTATTTTGCATTAATTCTACGAATCTCAAAAAATTAGACAATTTTTTCACCAAATAACACAAAATGAGGGGACAATATCTTCAGAAATCTAAAATTCGTTTTCTTAGACCACCCTAATTGTTATACATATATACATATATTTTCAGATTTAAAACAAATTATAGACGT
>CAKNYM010050428.1:147164-169242 GCA_932195095.1 Andricus curvator
TATATATATATATATATGAATTGAATGTAATAATATTGAATACCAAAATTTGAAATAATATTTCAGTCCAATTTTATCATTTCTTTTTATCTTCACATACATTCTTCGCAGATACGAAGCCGTATCTGTTGCCTGGGATGAGGCTTGGCCTCCTAAAGATGTTGAATTGGACGCCGTCTATACCAAATTTGACAAGGATCTTTCGGTCAGTTGGTGAAGATAATTTTCAATCTTCAATAAACACAAGTTCAATTTGAAAAATTAAACAAATTCCATAATCGTTTTATTAATATTTCTCACTAGGCTGAAATTAAAGTAACTGACCCTTCAGCAAAAGACTTTACAGTATGGGATAGCGCAAAAGTGTGTCTAGATACTGCTGTACTGGCAAACTGATGAGGGATTTTATGTTTGCAAAAGGCCAATACGACCAGTGTCATAAAAAAGTCCATGAAAACAAGAAAATTAAGGTACATACAAAAATATTTTATAATTTATTCGAAACACAATCTGTCCTCTTCTCCAATCCAATTATATATATTCAATGTGAAACCTATAGCAATAACCAAAGTATCGGTCTTTGCCAAATTCTTTTGAGAATATTGAAATCCCGAAAATATTTAAACAAAACACGCTCAATACTATGGTTAAATTTTTCGTTTAATTTGGTTTTATAAAACTTAATACCATTGAGTTGGAAAATACTGTAATAATAATAATATACAATTTATACAGGACATTTTAACGTTAGTATAAAAATTAGTTCTTCTATTGGTTACAGGATGCGAAAAAATGCTGCAAAGAAGTTGTTCATACATTCGAAAAAAGTCAAAATCACAGCTTTCTGTTGCTAAGACATGCGTTGAAAGTTGTGTACAACGAGGTGGTTGCGAAGATCAAGAACCTGAAATTTAAAACTCTACCTGAAGGTAGAATGACTGCAACATAAAATTGCAAATTTCATTTCATTTTATGCAGTTGCATGCCTAAAATTTTACATATATATGAAAAATACAAATAAAACTGTATTGGCCTCAATAAAAAATTCGAAAAAATAAATTGATTAAATTGACATTCCTTCCAATCTCCAACTCTTCAATTTGTCTTGTAACATTTTTGCAGAAAAAAATTCTTTCTCTGGAAATGTCTTATAAATGTATATTTTACTCTTTATTTATTTCTGATGCCTCTTGTAAATTTTTCTTGACGCAATTAATTTTCATCTTTTTATATATTATTATTTCTGGAGTTTATTCTACTAAAGTAAGCGTACACATTAAAGGGCAAGGTAAAATACATTACGTGTGTAAATAATCTTGTTTTTCTATTATGAAGCAATAACCTTTGAATACTGGATGTAGATATGACGCAGCCTATTTACATATTTCACGATATTGTAGCCTTTTTATTGTCTTATTTTCTATTATTTTTTTGGATTAAAATAATATGATTATATAAATTATTTATGAACTTGTAGCCACTGCTTTATTCCAATGAAACTGAAAAAAAATTAATCACGTAGTATCAAACAAATAATTTCTTTAATTCAAAGAAGAAGAAAAATGTAATTGTTAAAAATTAAACGATTTTTTACTAATTTTAATGGTGGTTTCATTCTTAATTAAAAAAATGAAGTAAACGAAAAAGGTTCTTCATTGTAAAGATACAACTTTTGTCTGGATATATTGTTTTTGAAGAGCAAAATTATTGCCACCATTTTTCGCTTCTTATCCTATTTTTCAATACAGTGAAATATGTAATATTATAATCGATATATCTATTGCATTTCTACATCAGAAGTCCTATAATTAATTGTTTTTTAAAACTGCTTTGTATGGCGAAGAAACTATCAGCTTTACTCATATGAAATCTAATATAAATATCGGAAAATTTTAATAAATAGTTTAGGACGAGACGATTTGAATTTCGAATAATTCGGATCGTTTTTGAATTTCTCGGCAGCCTTTTTCTATTCGCAATTTTTGATTTCCGTACGATGGGCTGGTTACTGAGAAATCAGGAAGTCTGATTATCAATGATTACCATTTAATATCATTAATAAAAATTATAATTTTAATATAACTAAATTCATACATTAATTAATTTGTATTGTATGAAATTGCGAAAAAATTATATTGTGCACTCATTACATAAAATGTTGCAAACTTTAAAGTATAAGAATATACACTGTGACAAAGTTTATAGATAAGAAATTATTAGAGAATTATTAAAATTCTTAAAGAAAAATTAGCATATCTTGATGTAGCATGTGAATAAGTGAGGAGCATTAGCGAAAAAAAATAAGAATATTTTGTCGGTAGTAAAATAGATTAGCAAATAAAATGAAATTGCTATTCCAACAATCTTAGTTTTTATTGCTGAAAAAACACTCAAATAAAGTCGTTAGGTAGCTTAATGAGTGCAGATATACTCAAGGAACATAATGATTTCAAATAAAAATATTATAAGCGTAAAGCAATTGTTACTGTTCATAACAAATATAATTTTAAAAATTCAAAAAATCAGACATTTACTTTCGGAAAAACATGATTTTTTCTCTTAAATAATGTGGTAGAGATCTGAATAATATTTAACTTAAAATGGTTATTGCTAACAAGAAGCATTATTCAAAAAATAAAAAATCAGCCACTAGCCCTCTGAAAAAAATATTCTTCTACTAAATCATGTGGTAATATTCCACCAAAAAAATGTTTAAGAAATATGAAATATTTTTTGTTAACAGCAAATATTATAAACAAAGTCAACAATCGGACACTTTACCTCTAAAAAATGCTTGCACTAAATTATGTATTGTGCAAATGAATAGTAATATTCCTTGAGGAAAGAGTGTCAGCGTCTCTCAATTATAATTGTAATTAATAAATATTTAAATAATCAGCTATCATAGTTCAACTTTTAAATAACAGTTTTCTTTGCTATAATCATTATCTTAAAGAATCTTGAGAGAGGGTCTTCAACAAATAGAAAACAATTTCCATAGAGGGACACTGTCTGATTTTTTACTTTATTTATGATATTTTTTCTTAACAGGACTAATATAAAGTTGGTTAGACATTTCTTTGATAGAATATTACTAGTTGATGATACATTTTTCTGTTGAAATATTACTATTCAGATTTTTATCACATGATTGAATAGAAAAAACAGTGTTTTTCTGAAATGATATTATGCTTATAATTTTTGCATTCTCATCTGAATAAGGAGGTATTGGTTCTATTTGAAAATTGTCTATCGCGGATTTCATCAAATCTCGATGTTTTCGGACTCACTGATTGAGAAAAAATGGATTTTACTTCGGTGTCTGTCTGTCGTCGTTGTCTGTATACGCGATAACTTTCGAAGGAATTAGCCGATTGGATTGTCCTTTTTTAAACTTTTTTAGGGCCTAAAAAGAAAGGATGAGTTCATTAGCCATCCATGTTTGACCAACCGTTCTGATTTTATCCAATAAAATTCCTTTTTAAAACATAAAAAATTCTATTTTGCAGCAGAACTATATGAGGTGCGAAAAAATGTTAATAAGTGAAATTGTTCGTATCAAAAAGATCTACAAATTTACTCTGAACCATTTTTTTTTATTAAGACGCATATTTTTTGTTTTAATCGTGAAAAATGTTATTAAAAATAAAGAATTCCATTTTGCAGTAAAACTATATGAGATATAAAAAAAATGTTGAGAAGTAAAATTGTTCATCTCAAAAAGATCTATAAATTTACTTCAGACCATTTTTTTGGTGAGACACATTTTTTGTTTTAATCGTTAAAAATATTATTAAAAATAAAGAATTCGACTTAAAGTCACTTTTTCGAAAAATTCGACTTTTTCCGTTTTTCTCGCTAGCTCGCCACTTAGTTTCAATTTTAATTACATTGAGACTTTCAAACTTAAAATTGAAAACGTACAAAATTGTATCTATTTCATTGAGAACTTTACAGATGAAATAATTTATTATTGAAGGTTTATAATAATTACACAAATTTAAATTAATAGCGTCTCAAATTTGAATAAAACATTAATATTTCATTAATTTCGAGTTTAAAGTGTTAAAAGTGGATGTTCCTGAAGTTACCTGAACATTCAAATTACGAAATTATTCAATTTTCTTTTAAAATTAATAAATTCAAATGAAATCGAAGTACAAATCAAAAGATGCATTAGGTAAAGTCTCTTTTCTCATTTTTTTTAGTTAAATATAGTAATAATAATAGTAATTATGTTGAATTATGATTATTTTTACGCTTTTGATGAAGGTGATGGAATAATAATGAATCTGCAATAACGGTCTTTATCATTATTATCAGTACAGTGTATTAAATTTTTTTCTGGAGCAGTGTAACCAAATTTTTTTCTGTTTTCCTTCGAATAATGTACAGATATGGACCTTGAAATAACTAAGCATAGGCTAAATAAAAATCCAGGACCATCTTTCAAATCATGGGAAGAGAGATCTTTTTTTTAAGAAGAACATTGATTTTAGGAATTGAAATTACTTTTTAAACATTTTAAAATTTATTTTAAAAATCCTTATCTCTAAAATAAAACGTACTTTATGAAAAATTATTAACATGGTTCTCCCCACATGTTCATGTAAGTGATTTTCAATTTTAAAGCCTTTAAACATATATTCGAAGTTTTTCCTTCCATGTGATACAAAAGCCAAGATTTTCATTTAGTTTTAATTAGCAATGGATTCTTTTATTCCCTGATCGATTCTTTTCTATCTGAAACGTTTTTATGGAAACTTTATTTATTTAGGAAGTAGTGAAGTTCTTCTGAAATATTCATTTTACAAATTAAAATTTAATGTAATATAATTTAATTCGATTTATTTAAAATTTTCTGAATAATATTAAATAGAAACATGGCAGATAAAATGTTAAGAATAAATTACGGAATAAAATGATCTGCTGTTAATTACAATTCGTTGAAAATTAAACAAATATTTTCGGCGAATTGAAGAAAAACATTGCTGGAGGTGACGTAGTCTAACTACGTGTATCGCAATCAACTTCTAATTGCTTCAATAAAGCTGAAAATCTTACACAATCGCCTTCTTTTATCAAACATATCTATTTATCACTATTAATATTTTGGTCTAAAATTTGAACTTATATATATATATAAATTCAAATATATATATATATATATATATATATATATATATATTATACAATAGCTATAAGAAAATTAATATATTTTTTCTAAGTAAACAATTTTATTATTTTGTTTCCAAAATATGCAAGAAACCAAAAAATTAAAAAAACTAAACTGTTTTATGAATATTTAAACTCTTATCTTAAATTAAGGAAAATAAAATGTTTTAAATCTTTACGATTACTTAAACTACGCCTCTTAAGCTACGAAGCAAAGCAGATTTATGTTTGTACATCTGCGATAAACTTCACCTTCAACTGAAATCTTACATTAATCAGAGATATTGTCTAATAAATTTAACATCATCTAAAATTGTTTTTTCGAGTTGGATCGGGTGCAAATTCTGATTCTTTCGAAACATTTCTTGTTTAAGATCAGAATTATAATTTTTGTGCGAAAATTTCCCGTTCCAAATCAGAATGATAATTCTTTTCAAAAATCGCACTTTCCAAGTAAAAATTGTAATTTTTTTAGATAATTCCTTGTTCCAGATGTGAATCATTATTTTTTTTCAAAAAGCTACTGTTGCCAATCAGAATTATAATTCTTCTAGAAAATTTTTTGTTTAGTATTCTGAATAATAGTTATTTAGGAAAATTACCCATACCACGTCAAAATCATCTAGAGTAGATCTTTTGAAAAATTATCCTTTCAGATCTGCATTATGTATTTTTTTAAAGTCCCTGTTCCAAACCAGAAACAGAATTCTTTTCAAAAATTCCACGTTTTTCGAAAATTCCTTCGTCTAAACCAAAAACAGAATTCTTTTAGAAAGTTCCTTGTACTTAGTTAAAATTGTAATTTTTTAATAAAATACCTTATTTTGAATCTTAATATAATTTTTTTCAAAAATTCTCTGTTTTAAGTCAGAATTATATTTCTTCTCGAAAATTTCCTCTTCCAAATCAGAATCATAATTCTTTTGAAAACTTTCTTATTTCATATCTGAATTAGAAATTTTTCTTGCAATTCAGTATTATAATTCTTTTAGAAAATTTCTGATTGTAGTTCAATTATTATTGAATAATTGATTTAATCATTTGAAAACTTCCTTTTTTCAAAAATTCCCTGTTTCAAATCACAATTACAATTTTTCTCGAGAATTTTTTCTTGAAATTGAGAATCATAATTCTTTTAAGAAATCCAACGTGTCAAGACAAAATTAATGTAATTCTTTAGAAAAATTCCTTGCTGGCTATCGGAATTATAATTGTGTTTTGAAAATTCCCTATTCAAAGTCAGAATCATAAATCTTCAAGAAAATTCCCCGCTCTTAGTCAAAATTGTAGATCTTTTAGAAAATTCCATATTTTGATCTGAAATATAATTTTTTATTCAAAAATGCACTGTTTTACACAAGTATCAGCATTTTTTCCGAAAATTCCACGTTTCAAATTCAAATTGTTATTATCTTGGAATTTTTTTTGTAACAACTCACAATTATAATTTTTTTCCATTCAGAATAATAATTCTGTTGGAACATTCCCTGTTTCGGATCTGCAGTAGAATTATTGTTTAAAAATTTCCTGTTGCCAATCAGAATCATGATTCTCTTAAAAAATCTCCCGTTGCAAGTGAAAATTGGAATTCTTTTGAAAAATTCTCTGTTCCACATCTGAATTATAATTTTTTTCCAAGAATCTACTCTTCCAAGTCAGTATCAAAAGTGTTTTAGAAAATTCACCTTTTAAAGACAAGTTTGTTGTAAATCTTTAGAAAAATTCCTTTTTTTCAGATCTGAATTATAATTGGTTTTCGCAGTGTAGCCAAATTTTCTATCTACTCTCCTTTATATTATATAGAAAAATGGCCTCAGCTAAATAAAAATCTTATTCGATAGAAGAAACAATTCTACCAAATATTGTATTATTACAAACAGTTCCATAAGACTCGTTTTAAATGAAATATTTATACTTCTCCACGCAAATCGAACCTGAAAGAAGACAAACAATTTTAGAATGTACCTCCTATATACATTGTTAGATGACAAACATGAAAATTTTACATTCATTATAGTTTATGAAAATTAAAAAGCTAAAGGGGTGGTTAAGAGGGGGGTAGGAGGGGAGACAGAGAAAATATAACGACAACCACATGGGGGGGGGGGGGCAGGGGTTCTTTAAGCCAAACACGTGATGTTGTTAATTATAAATTTATTTTCAAAAAATATAATAAGAAAAATGATTTCCAACAAATTAATCTTCTTATGTGAGAAAATTACATAAAATGAAAAACCAGAGAAAAATATTCTTCCAAACATCAACAGATTCGGCTCATTTAGAGGCAAATATATACAAATTAATAAAATCTTACTTCAAATTGGAAATTATTCAAATAAAGGATAGGCTTACTTGAAACATGTTTAAGATTTTGTTTGATAATTTATTGTTTTTAATTTAATTAATTAATTTATTCACTTCAAATAAAAAAGTTGAATGTAAAAATTGTTGATACTACTAAATTATATTCTTCTTTATTTTTCATGACACCATAAAATTGTATTTTTGAAAAAAAATATATTTCAATAAAATAAAGTCATATTTTCGTAAAAAAGATCAAAACCAACGCGACCTAGAAGTATGAAAACATTTTTCGATAACTTTCTTAGAGAAATAACGTAGTTCCTTGGACTTTTTTCTTATCTGGTTTGGTCTTGGCAAAAAACGTGAATTTTATTTTCTGACAAAAAAAAATTCTCTTCAAGTAATTGACCTTATATATTTACAAAACCGCTGCTTTTTGTCAATTTTGATGTTTTTTTTTTAAATTTCTAACGGATTTCGAAAAAAGAGTTGAAAAATGGTGAAACCTGAGGCAATCCTTTAAAATCATTTGAAATACCATAAAACCTTCTATAATCCCTTCAAATCTTGTAAAATCCCCAAAAAGCTTTAGAAATCTCGGTAAATTCCGTAAAGTTTTAGCAATTCTTTGAAATACTTTCTAGTTGTTTAAAATGCCTTAAAATTCCTCTAATTCCTTTCAAATCACTGAAAAACTTAAAAATCATTTGAATTCCTTGACATTTTGTGAAAATATTATTTATAGTGAAAATAATTGATATATTTTTGATATATTAAATGAAAAATATCAAATCTTATACAAGAAGGGGAAAGGAGGTTTAAAAGTTCAAAAATTATATCGGGATTTTTCAATTGAAGATGTATAGAATTTTCTTATAGTTTAACATTTATGCGAACGTTGCACAAACTACTGTCTTATTCTATATATAGAATTTGCAATCAACAGATTTTAAAAATTCATTTAATGTTCTCTGTGATGTTATGTAAATTTTCGTAATTTCAAGAAAAAGCCACGTGATAATGGTTAGTGACGTTGGGGGGTTCAGCAATAACATAACGGTCAGTCACAAGGGGGGGGGGGGGATGTGGAAAATTAGCGAGAAACCGATTACGTGATTTATGGATGGCCCCTAAGACAAAAATGGAAATTTTAATTCAATTTTAATTAACAATGGATTATTTTATTCCCTGAACGATTCTATACTATCTGATTATTTACATTCCTGAATACTCTTAAATAGAAACGAAACGAATAGAAATGTTAAGAATAAATTACGACATAAAATATCCTGCTGTTCATCAAAATTTATTGAAAATTAAACAGATATTACCGTCGAATTTCGAAAAAATTTCGAAAAACTCAAGGCGTGAATAAAACGAGGTAAAATGGATTATGGGTGTAAATAATATTCATTTCATCATTTTTCAGGAAGATTACTCGTAAATACGTTACTTTGGTGGATGTGACGTAGTCTATTTACAAGTATAAAAAAACTAAATTATATGAAATATTGTATTATTACTAATCATTCTATAGCACTCCTTTCAAATAAAATCTCGATTTGTTCCCCAAAAAGCTGGACTGTCCACGACCATGTCTTAAATCATGGAAACAAAGGTCTTTTTTGAGGAGAAAATTAATTTCAGGAATTGAAATTACTTTTTAAATTTATTTAAAAAATCCTTATCCCTAAAATAAAACGTAGTTTATGAAAAATGAGAAATATGGTACTCCCCACGTGTTCATGGAAGTAATTTTCAATTTGAAAGCCTTTAAACATATGTAAAGTTTTTTGTTCCACATAAGACAAAATTCAAAATTTTCATTCAATTTTGATGAACAATGGATTATTTTATTCCCTGGTCGATTCTTTTCTATCTGCAACTTTTTTATGGAAAAATGTTTTTTGGAAAGTAGTGAAATTCTTCTTAAATATTCAATTTACAAATTAAAATTTAATTTGATTATGTATTAAGAATAAATTACGGAATACAATGATCTGCTGATAATTAAAATTCATTGAAAATTAAGCAAACGTTTTCGGCGAATCTAGACACGACACGTGAATAAATCAAGGTAAAACTTGATGAAAAACATTGCTGGAGGTGACGTAGTCTTTTTACAAGTATCGCAATCAGCTTCTAATTGTTTGAGTAAAGCTGAAAATCATACACAATCGCCTTCTTGATTAAACTTATCTATTTATCACTATTCACATTTTTGTACAAATTTTGAACTAATATATATTATATAGCTCTAAAAACATTAATATACTTTTACGAAGTGAACAATTTTATTATTTTGTTTCCAAAATATGCATGAAACCAAAAAAATCTCAAAAGCTAAAATTTCTCTATAAAGATTTGAACTCTTATTTTGAATTTAGGAAAATAAACTTTTAAAAATCTTTACGATTTCTCAAACTACACTTCTTAAACTACGAAGCAAGACAGATTTATGTTTATACATCTTTGAAAAACTTTACCTTCAAGTAAAACCTTATATTAATCAGAGATATCGTTTAATAAATTTAATATTATCTAAAATTGTTTTTTTTTGTGTTTGATCGGATGTAAATTGTGCTTCTTTTGAAAAATTATCTCTTTCAAATCGGAATTATAATTTTTATATGAAATTCTTTGTTTCAGATAGGAATTATAATTCTTTCTTGAAAATTCTCCGTTTCGGATTAGAATTAGAATTTTTGTACGAAAATTTCCTGTTCCAAATCAGAATTGTCAAAGAAAGTCAAAATTGTTTATCTTTTAAAAAATGCATTATCTCACATCTAAATTATAATCATTTTTTAAAAAGTCCCTGTTCCAAACCAGAATGATAATTCTTTTGAAAAACTCCACGTTTAAAATGCAAATTTTCATTATTTTTGAACGTTTCTTGTTATAACTCACAATTATGATTTTTTTTCTTCAAATTTTCTGTTGCAAGTCAGTATTATAATTCTTCTC
This sequence comes from Andricus curvator, assembly GCA_932195095.1. Classification (NCBI taxonomy): domain Eukaryota; kingdom Metazoa; phylum Arthropoda; class Insecta; order Hymenoptera; family Cynipidae; genus Andricus; species Andricus curvator. Next base: position 157,611 of record CAKNYM010050428.1, read on the forward strand.
GAAAATTTTCTGTTAAAAGTCAGAATTATAATTGTTTTGAAAAATTCCCTATTTTATATCTGATTCATAATTTTTCTTGAAGATTTCCTCTTATAATTAATAATTATAGTTATCTTGAAAAATTCCCTGTATCATTTTGTTCAAAAATCTCCCATTCAGAGATAAAATTATTGTAATTCATTAGAAAGATTCCTTGTTTCAGATCTGAATTATGATTGTTTGTCGAAAATTCTTTGTTCTAAACCATAATCAGAATTCTTTTAGAAAAGTCCTTGTTCTTATTCAAAGTTTTAATTCTTTCGGAAAATTCCTTATTCCAGATCGCAGTTTAAATTTTATTTTAAAAATTCCCTGTTCTCAATCAAAAACAGAATTCTTTTTAAAAATTCCATGTTCCAAGTTCAAATTCTTACTTTGTTGAAAAATGTCTTGTTTCCAAAAATTCCCTATTCCAAATCACAATTATAATTTTTCTCGATAATTTTATTCTTGCAATTCAGATATATAGTAATTTTGGAAAAGTCCCGGTACCAAGTCAGAATTATAATTCATTTGGAAAATTCCCCCTTTCAGATTTGAATTAGAATTTTTGTTTCAAATCAGAATCGTAATTATTTTCAAAAATCCTTCCTTTCCAAGACAACTTATTATTTTTATTATTATTTTCAGGTTGAGACCACAAGAGTCCCAGAAGCTTGGGTGACCCTGTTGCCTCCCCTTGTAGGCCTAAGCGTGACATCAAAGCTCTCTGTATACGGCGCGGCGAGGACTGCAGCCGAGATGTCTGACTCCCTGATGCAGTTAATACCCGGGAGTGTTAGACGTTGCCCCGCAATCGCGGAACAGTGACAAAGGATAAGAATCGCTGTCTCATCATCCTTTCCGCACAGCCGACCGAGATCTGCGAGCCTTATCTTATGTCTGTGATAGCCGAGGTTTCTATGTCCTACAAACATTTCTGTTAGGACCTTGACTTCGTTCCTCCCGACCTGCAGTATTTCTTTCGCTCGGTTAGAGTTTAAATTTAAAACCGTGAGTGTTTTTGCTTGCCTGCAGCCAGAGGCCATTATCACTTCTTCTGATGTTCCTCGGTCAGCCAACTGTTGATTTCTTTAGTAACTAACCTACTAGAAATGCCTACAACTGGTTCGGGACCAGTGCAGTTTTCTCTTGCTGCTAGTTTTGCCAGCCTATCCGAGATCTTATTACCTTTGATGATGTTGTTTCCAGAGATCCAAGCTAGAGTTACTCGGTTTTCCGTCCCAAGAATGTTCAGTGCCTCAAAGCACTCTCCCATACTAGTAGTCACGTAGTCGTTGTTCCATTCAGAGCCATTGAAACAGCCTAACTCTCTGAGCAGATACGGATGATTCTATTGTTGCTATACACCTGTGCTTTGTAGACGCACTGAAGCATAGCCATAATCTTTTCCCTATGGCTCTCCTACAGAGCCATAGGGTCGATACTAGCTTTTTGCACTTGTTTTTCAGGTGCTCGTTCCATAACATCTTCTTACCTAAGATGACACTTATATAGTTTGTAGCTTGTTCTTTGATTTCCATTTGTTGTCCTCCCAATTTCAATGTACACGTGGTTCCCCACTTGGACCGTCTTATGGATACAACCGCGTCCATCTTAATCAGATTGACCGAGATAATCTGATTCTCTTTGTACAGAAATGCTCCTTCGCCCACTTCTTCGTGCTTCCTGACCATTTTAAGAAGAGGGTCTCGTACATTTGCGACTATATGTGCTGTACCCAAAATAATCCTGTTGTGAAGACATTCAAGATTCAGTATTCCGCGACCACCTTGACGGCAAGAGATGTTAAGTCGCGGAACAGAAGACTTAAGGTGCATGCTTTTGTTCATGTGCATAACCTTTCGTGATACGATGTCAAGGGATTTGAGCACTTTCTTCGTCAATGGAACCACGCCAAATAAATAGAGTACTACCGGGAGGGCAAGCATATTCGTTGCAGATGCTTTGTTCTTCGCCAACAGTTCGGAAGACCAAATCTGCCGGATGAGACGTTTGTATCTGCTTCGAGGAGTATCCTTTATAGATTTCACGTCCTGAATGCGGCTCTGTGGCACGCCCAGGTATGTATAGGTGTCCCCAGCGCTAAGGTGTCGTATAGCGCTTCTGTCGACGAGCTCAGGGTTTTCGGGGATACCATTAAGTTTTCCTCGCTTCAAATAAACCTTGGCGCATTTTTCTAACCCAAATTCCATTCTAATCTCCTGATTGTATTTTTCGACAATCCCTAGAGCTAGGTGTAGTTGCTTTTCATTTTTAGCATAGATCTTAAGATCATTCATGTAAAATACATGAGTGATCTTATGCTTTGCATTTCCACGTTTGCCGCAGAAGTACCCTTCGGAATGGCGAACTGCGAGAGATAGTGACAAAAATGTGAGGCAAAAGAGGAGTGGGCTCATGATAGCGCTCTGCAAGACACCTCTCTGAAAGGTGACGGTGTGAGTTGTCACACGATTTTTTCCAGATGCGATGGTAAATCTGGTTTTCCAAAGCGGCATTAATCTCTCTATGCACCTCACGATGTGCGGATGAACCTTGAAGCTTTCCAACTGACATATGATAAGTCTGCAGGAGTTTGCATCGAAAGCTTTCCGGTAATCATTCCAGGCCATCGATAGGAAGCGCTGGTAGGATACTGTGTCTTTGCAGACACATCTATCGATGAGCAGGTTCTCCCGACATCCGGCTACGCCTTTCTTTGAGCCACGTTGGTTGTACATTTATCGCCAAACGGGTCCGATTGTCTAAATAATCCTATCATTGAGGATAGCTGTAACGATCTTATACAGTGTGTTCAGACAAGTGATTGGCCTGTAATTCTTCAGGTCAGCTAAGTTTCCCATCTTTGGAAGGAGTACTGTGCGCCCTTCCAACAACCACTCCGGAATAGGCTCTTCCGATCTTAGATATGAGGTGCAAATAAGGGCCAGATGCTGGTGGATTGAAAGAGAATTCTTTCACCAGAAGGTCTTGATACCATGTGGTCCCGGAGCGGAATAGTTCTTCATGCCCCTCAATACTTTTTTCACCTCCTCAGTAGTCATAGGTGGGCATTCTTCTTCAGGTGTTATGAGGGCATTGCACAGCTCCTTGAAGCTATCTATGTTCTTTGAGCGTTCTTTAAGTGGATGCTGGACTTCGTAGACTTCTCTCCAAAATGCTTTGACCTCCTCTGGTTTCAGCAGATGTTCGACAGTAACTGGAGGATCTTGGAAGAGTCGAGATGGGTCAGAGAAAAACGGTTGGTTGTTCTCTGAACCACCTCTGCTTCTACTCTAGACATCTCCTAGCGTCAGATAGTACCCGTATTCTGTCAACATTATGCTGCCTAATGGTCAGCAGCTTTGACTTGTTAAGTGTGTGATAACGGATCCACAGTTCGCCCGCGAACTGTCGAACCTTCGCGGTGAAATTCCTGCCAGATGTTATGTAGTCAATCGCACAGTGAATGCGAGACGCGTACTGTCTTACCCAGCCTATCTTTGTGGTGGGTTGATGCATGCGTATTTTGGTCTTATGATCAGCCGTTGGTTTTGTTTTACGGTTTGCATCCGCCATGCTCTCGCTGCATTATACACACCACAATTGATAGCCCAGAGGTGGGATTCTTCGGAAAAATCTCCACGAAGCTCGTCATCCAGTTCAGCCAGATCTTTGGGCTTTAAAGAAAACTGAATGTTGATGTTTCTGCGGGTCCTGAAGCATCGCTCTTCCTCTATTGGATGCCTGCCCGCGATTGGTCTCAGTGTCGCCTCGCTTTCTCTGTTGCCTGCTTGTTCTGGCTGCGGTAGAGTAGGCACTCCGCTTACATAGCCCCTTTTCCGAAATTGTTCGGCATGGTTTCGCAGACATTGACGCGAAAAGTGCGAGAGCTCTGGGTGTTTCTCGCACCACAGAGCATGCAGTCGTGCCATGTAATCTTCTCGTTCAGGAACCATGCTGGTATCGTAGCACTCTAGCAGGTCTTCATTGTGTCGATCCGTCCACCCAACAGTATTGACATTACGTCGGTCCATCGCATTGACTCCGTCTTGATTGACTCCCCCAATTCCAGGGTAGTCGGCATTGTTGTCTATGTTTGGTGTTATCATTGTTGTTCACACGAGTAGCCAGGGAAAGGGTTCGTCCATCCTTATAGAGTCCCGCATGCAAGGATAAGGCTGCATACTCTGAGAGGTCGTCCGGTATCCCAGAGTCACCATACGAGACACCTCACCCAGGTGCAATTCAGCTTTCAGGATGGTTATTACGGCTCCGCTTGGGGGTTGATTCCTTCGGGACCACCTTTTACAATTGTCCGCGACTGCTTATCAATTATTGTAACCATATTCAGCAGAAACCCTTGGTACAGGGACCCTCTATCCGCAACCCCAGAACACGTTCGGTGGCTTTGTAATAGACCCTTCGGTTTAGAGTTCTTGAATGCTCAAGAATTTATGTTGAGCAAATGCTCTTGAGAATATGTTCAGCATTTAAGCTGGAACAGAGAATTTATAGAGAATTTAAGAGAATTTAAAGCATTTATTGTTATTATTTATTATTGTCGCCCACTGCGATACCACTCTGGAAACACCAGTTCTCGTAAGATCACTGAAGTTAAGCATTGTTGGGCGCGGTTAGTACTTGGATGGGTGACCGTTCAGGAAATACTGCGTTGCTGTTGGCCCGTCGTGGGTGTGGTGGGCCCACATTGGTAGTAAATATCCACCTAGAAACACTACCCGAATCGGGTAGTGAGGCAATGAACTTTCGAGTTCAAACTGCTAATCAATTTTTTTTTTTATTGTTTAAACAAATATATATAATAATTAATACATATATTTTTACAAAAACATTCTAGAGTGAAGTAAACATATAGTGCTTTTTTGAAATTACATTACTATCGTTAGAAATCGCAACTACTTGGTTGAAAATTAAACCCTTTTGGTTAAGGATTCAAACTATTTTTTTGAAAAACTATTTGGCTGAAATATCAAATATCACGTTTTTTCATTGAGAATTCATCTTTTTTGGAAGAAAATTCAACTACTTAGCTGGAAGTTTAACTTTGTTAAAAATGCATTTATTTGGTTGAAGATTCATCATTTAGTTGAAAAGCCTTTTTTTGTTCAGAAAATTATTTTCTTGAAAATTATGTTTTCTAGTTGAAAATTAACCGCGTACATGTGTGACTCCAAATTTATCTTCTTGAGTTGAAATTTTAAATATTTGGCTGAAAATTCCTGTATTTTATTGAAAATTTATATTCTCTGAGAGAATATTTGATCTTCTTGGTGACTAATTCATCTTTTTGGTTGAAAATTCCTTGAAAAATTAAAATATTTGGTTGAAAATTCATGTACTTTGTTGAAAATTCAACTATTTTTGTAGAAAATTCATCTTATTGGTTGAAAATTGATCTTTTTGGTTGAAAATTAGTCTTTTCTTATTTGGAATTGATTTTTTAAACTGAAAATGCAACTTTTCAATTGTTTGTCAAAAAATTTCTTTCTGATAGAAATTTAATCTTTTTAGTTAAAAATTGATCTGTTTTAGTCGAAAATTCAACTATTTGTTGAAAATCCGTCTTTTTTTTTGGCAGAGGAGTACTCTCATTAATTGAAACTTTATCTTTTTGGTTAAAAATTCATTTCTTTGGTTAAGAATTTAACTATTTGCTTGAAAATTTGTTTCTTGTTCGGTTGAAAATTTATTTTACTAACTGAAAATTTAACAATTTTATTTTCAGTAGAAAATGTATCGTTTTAGTTGAAAATTCATGTATTTGGTTGAAAATCAATTTTTGTTTAGTTGAAGATTCATCATATTAGTTAAAAATTTACTTTATCTGTTCCATTTTGTTGTGGAAAGTTTACCTTTTTTGATAGAAATGTAACCTTTTTCGTTACAAAATTACCCGTTTTGTAGAAAATTTAACTATTCTATTTTTTTTAAGAATTCATTTCTCTGGTTGAAAAAAACCATTTGGTTGAAATTTTTTTTTTTTTTTTTGATAGAAAATTCATCTTTTGGGTTGAAAATTCCACCATTTGGTCAAAAATTCTTATTTTTGGTTGAAAATTCATGATTGTGATAAAAAATTATTTTTTTGGCTGAAAATGCGTTTCTTTTTAGTTAAAAATTAATTTTTTTCAACTGAAGATGTAATTACTCTATTTTTGCTTGAAAATTTATATTTTTAGTTGAAAATTAATTAATTTTTCTGCAAACTCTTTTTTATTGTTTAAAATTTACTTTTATAACTGCAAATTGAACTATTCTATTTTTGGTTTGCGAATTTATCTTTTTTAGTTGAAAACTTATATATTTTATTGAAACTGTATTTTTCTTCGTAGAAAATTCATCTTTTGGGCTTAAAATTGAATTATTTTTTTGCGAATCATTTTTTTTTGTATAAAAAAGAAACTATTTTCTTGAAATTTGTTTTTTTCTGTGAAACATTTATTTTTGTAACATTTTAACTATTATAATTTTGGTTGAAAATCGATCTTTTTAGATAAAAATTCATGTACTTTACTGAAAATGACTCTTTTTTTTTAGAAAATTAATCTTTTGGGTTGAAAATTTAACTATTACTATTACTTTTACTTCTTCTGTGGTTTTAATTTAGCGCCCTTTCCAATATGAAGCGATACATTTTCCCGCGAAATTGAGATAATGTAATTATTATTAATTATTATAGATTAGCAGTTCGAACTCGAAAGTTCATTGCCTCATCTACCCGAGACCGCCACATATCTCTGTCTTGTGCATTCTCCATCCAGTTTAAGTAATCATGTCCTAGTTCTTTTAGAGCATCCCTTACATTTTTCTCCCATCTGTTTCTCGGTCTGCCTAGGGGTCTCTTACCAGTCGGTCTCCCTCTTAAAACTTGCGCTACTGTTCTTTCATTGCCCATTCTTGCTACATGCCCCGCCCATCTTAATTTACGCGCTTTCATTACTCTATTAATATTTGCTGACCCGTAGAGAGCGTGCAGCTCATCATTATGCAGTTTTCTCCACTCGCCAGTCTCTTCGTCCCTTTTTGGACCATAGATTTTTCTAAGTATTTTATTCTCGAAAACTCTAAACCTATTCTCTTCTCCTTTCGTCAGCGCCCACGTTTCACACCCGTACATGACGACCGGCATTATTATCGTTTTGTAAATTCTTACTTTGATGTTCCTAGATAGCGATCGCGATTTTAGTAGCGTGTTTGCTGCATAATAGCACCCATTGCCAGCGTGTAGCCGCGCATTGATTTCCGTTTTAATCTTATTTTCGCTAGTTATAATAGACCCGAGGTATTTAAACTCGTTAACCCTTTCGAATTTCATATTTCCGGCCATTAGATCCCCGTCTTGATTACTTTGTCCGGACCTGACGACGGTCATATATTTTGTCTTCGATTCGCTAACTTCCAAGCCAATCTCTTTGGCTTTTGCGATCAAGATTTCTGCATTTTTAGCTACCGTTTCTTTATCATCCCCTAGTATGTCGAGATCATCCGCATATCCAAGAATTTGTATTACCCCATTGAGGGTAGCACCGGTCGGATTCGCCTGCACTTGCCTAACCACGTATTCTAAAACTAAGTTAAAAAGGACGCACGAAAGTGCATCGCCCTGTTTCAGGCCATCGCGGATCGAAAACTCTTCAGATAAACTACCGTTTACGCGTATTCTACCCTTACTGCCGCTTAAGCAAATTTCGATAAGTCTAACCAATTTTCTTGGCACACCCAAGAACTCTAGGATCCAGTACATTCGCGCGCGTATGATAGAGTCGTAAGCTTTTTTAAAATCGATAAATAGCTGATGTACTGCTTCTTTAAATTCCCATTTCTTTTCTAACAGTTGTCTAATTGTAAACATTTGATCGCTTGTAGATCGGTTTCGGCGGAATCCACACTGGTAATCCCCAATGATTTCCTCGGCAAAAGGAGTTAGTCTACTTAGGATAACATTAGACAGGATCTTGTAGCACGAGGGCACAAGTGAAATTCCCCGATAGTTGTTACAATTAGTTTTATCGCCTTTTTTAAAGATGGGAATAATGATAGAGGTATTCCATTCTTCCGGCATGCGTTCTGTTTTCCAAACTGCGCGTATCAATTTACAAATTTGCCTTGTGAGGCAAGGGCCTCCATTTTTTATCAGTTCTGACGGTAGGTCATCGATGCCCGCGGCTTTGTTATTTTTCAACTTCTTTATGGCCATTTCTATTTCTATATCAGTAGGATCGTTAATTAATAGATCAGCAGTGTGGATTTCGCCGAGATTACCTTCAACGGGGGCTTCGCGTACATTTAATAGTTTATCGAAATAATCTTTCCATAAATTCAGTCTCTCTGTCACATCGGCTACTAGATTGCCATTTTCGTCCCTCATTACTTCCGTTCTACTTTGAAAGCCTTTCCTTATAGAATTGATTCCCCTGTACATCTCACGCGGGTTATTTTGTTTATTATGCGCTTCTATTGCTAGTATTTTATTCTTTTCCCACTCCCTTTTCTTGGATCTATAGAGCCTATTTGTACTTTTGCTAATCTCGAGATATTTCTTATGTGTTTGATCGCACTTATTTTGTAAACTACTTAGTCTGGCCTTCCGACGTTTCTCAAACCAGAGTTTGCACTCTTCGTCAAACCATGGTTTGCTTTTGGTTACTTTCTTAAAACCTATCGTAAGTTTCGCGGCTGCCTTTATCGCCTTTTTCGTATTGCTCCACAGGGTTTCCGGGTCCTCCTCGTGATTATTGTTATCGTCTCTCTGTTCTTGGAGAGCGTCGAAACTATTAGAAATCTCAACTTGGTAATTTAATGTTTCTGTTGCTGTTTTGAACTTATCTATATTGAAACGAACTGTTGGCTCTGTGTGGCTTGTTTTCTTACTTAACGCTAGCCTAGATCTTAGTTTTACTATCACGAGAAAATGGTCTGAATTTAAATCCGCTCCCCTATACGATCTTATATCGAGAATGTTTGTATGACGTCTTCTGTCTATTAGAACGTGATCAATCTGATTGTGAGTCTTACCATCTGGTGATGTCCAGGTGGCCTTATGTATATTTTTATGCTTGAAATATGTGCTTTTGACAACGAGGTTCTTTGAAGCTGCAAAGTTTATTACTCTGGTTCCATTATCATTACTGACGTCATGCAAACTTTCTGATCCTATTGTAGGCCTATACATTGGTTCTTTTCCAATTTTCGCGTTGAAATCCCCCAATACTATTTTTGCGTCAAACGTTGAGAACTTGTCAAAAACCTGCTCGATTGTTTCATAAAAAAGATCTTTAGTGTCTTCGTCTTTGTCCTCGGTGGGGCAGTGCACATTGATTAATACGTGTTTGCTGAAATTACCCTTTAGTACAATGTATGATAACCGGTCGTTAATGAATTGCATGTCGATAAGTGCTTGCGAAATTCGTTTATTAATAAGAAAACCAGTCCCCAGTCTTTGCCCCTTAGCTCCCCCATAGTGAAAAGTATAGTCATCCTTAGAAATTGACGCGAAATCGCCCGACCAGCAGGTTTCTTGAAGTGCTATTACGTCAGTTTTGTAATCAATTGCTATCTTAATGAGTTCGCTAAGTCGGCCAGTTTTTAGACTACGCGCGTTTAGAGTTCCCACCCTTAGATCTTTAACTGTAGTTTTTTGTTTTTGCAAGTTAGCCATGGTAGTTTCAAGATAATCCGCACGTTAGGATCCTATTCCGATCGTAGGTGAGTCCACTGTCCCAGGAGTGATAACCCCCATACCTCCCTAGGTCTAAGTATGGGAGCTTTCCGACTCTGACAAGGACCATGTCAACTTGTCGTCAGACACATTACAGTTTCATCCTCGTACCCTAACGTCCCCCTGCAAGGCAGCGCGCCTACTGGCATCAATACCCCTTTGGCCCTATGCAGGCGAATCATTCCACACATCCCTTGCGGGCAGTGTCATCGCTGCAGTGTCCAATGGGCAGCAGGATTTTTCCCTTACAAGATTTTTAGTTTTGGTTCGGGTATAGTTTCTAGGTGGGTACACGCTGCACCTTGGCTTGCCAGAACCCACCCATTGTGTATGAACGCGAATGGGTGGGTCCCCCCAAGCCATGGTTGTCGTGCACCTATTTTTACCAGTGCTAGATTCACCACACCTACGACTGGCTCCTATCGGCTGTCCGCGACTGCTTATTCTTGTATTCGCAGTTAACCTTGGGGGCTGTTCAGCCTTACGGGCCGTTCCTCTATCCGCAACCTGAGGACGCGCTACGTAGTGGTGATAGGAAACCCACCGAGGTAGAAAATACGATTTTTCAAATCCTAATTTAAAATGTTCATAAATGCTCATTAAATTCTCAAAGCACATGAAAGTCGAGCACATTCTCAAGCATATTCTCATGCTCGTGAGAATTTCTCCAAGCACTCAAACTCTTTAGAAAACTACTTTGGTTTGATTCTAGAGGAATCGAAACCGAAAAAAAAAAATATATATATATAAATTAGAAAAAGGTTTTTTAAATGCGACACGTGACAAATGGAAAGTTTTTATAAAAGAACGAGACTGTCTAACATTTTCAACGTTATTCTAACAATAAGAAGGCTATAATGTTGTGAAGTTTGTAAATATTTTGTGTCAACTCCGCATCAAGTATTCAAAGGTTGATTTTTCAGAATGGAAAAAGAAGATTATTCGATTCCTTTAGTAAAATGAGCTCTAGAAATGTAAATAAAATGGTAATAAAGTAAATAATAAAAAAGATAAAAATTAATTAAGCTATGCAAATTTAGAAATTATATCCGAAATAAAAAGTAAAAGATATTTTTATACAACTTTTACAGAAAAAGAAACTTCAGAAACTGGAACTTTAGAGTTGGGGCTCTTCATCGTCGCAACCACCTCGTTTTACGCATCTTGCAATATATGCCTTACCAACAGCAAAATATGATTTAGCCTTTTTTTTCTAATGTATCAGCAGCTTCTTTGCAGCAATTTTCTGCATCCTGTGAGCAACGAAAGAAACAACCGTTCAAATCCCTAGAAATCTTTTAAATCTATTAAGATTCAATAAAATCCTTTGAATCTCGTAACATTTTTTCGAATACCTTAAATTCCTTTAAAATGTTTGGAATCGCTAAGAATTCTCTAGAATTTTATGTAATTTCATTAATTTACAAAGTTCTCTAGAAATCCGTTACAATGTATATACGCACAATTTTGTATAAATTTGGTAATTAGTTATCAGGCCTCTGATATAAGTCAAATTAAATGGCCAACGGCCATACCACGCTGGAAACACCAGTTCCCGTTAGATCACTGAAGTTAAGCAGTGTTGGGCGCGGTTAGTACTTGGATGGGTGACCGTCTGATACTACTGCGTTGATGTTGACTGTGGTGGGTGTGGTGAGCCCACACTTGTAGTTATTTACTACAAGAAACTATCCACCTAGAAACACTACCCGAATCGGGTAGTGTCACGCTTACCCCTTGAGGCTCGCCGAAAGGGAAATGGCTTAATGATATATATAAATATATATATATATATATATATATATATATATATATATATATATAAATAGATGGTGAAAAATAACATAAGAAGCGACAAAAGGTGGTAAT
>CAKNYM010050429.1:0-15932 GCA_932195095.1 Andricus curvator
GCGCGCTATGAGAATGTGCCCGCGAAGCGGGCGGATTTTTTGATTAAAAATTTTATCTTTTTGTTTGAATGGTGAACTCTTTTCTTGAAATTTTTTTTTTTTTGTTGAAGATTCATCGATTTAGTTGAAAATTCATCTCTTTGGTTGAAAATTCATTCTTTTTGGTTAAAAATGCAACTTCTTCGTTGAAAATAATTTGTTTTGGTCGAGGATTCAATTATTTTGTTGAAAATTCGTATTTTTTTGGTGAATTCAACTGTTCTTGATTTAAAATAAAAATCCTTTTTTGTTGAAATATTAGCTATTACATGTTTCGCTGGAAATTTATTTTTTTGTTGTTAAAGAATCAACTACTTGGTTACAAGTTAAACTATTTTGTGAAAAATACATTTTTTTATTGTTGAAGATTCATAATTTTAGTTGAAAATTCAACTATTTGGTCGTAAATTAACTTTTTTGTTGAAAATTCAAACTTTAGGGTTGAAAATTCATGTTTTGAGTTAAAAATTAATTTACTTTGGTAGAAAATTAAGCTTTTTGGTTAAAAATTAAACTATTTGTAGCTATTCTACTTTTTATTGAAAATGTTTCCTTTAAAAGTTGAAAATTCATGTATTTTGTTGAAAATTTCTCTGTTTGGATAGGTAAAAAATTAATCTTGTTTTTTGAAAATTTACCATTTTGGTTGAGGATTCAACTATTTTGTTGAAAATTCGTCCTTTTTAGTTAAAAATTTTTTTATTTCAAAATGTAGCTATTCCATTTTTGATTGACAATTTTTCCTTTATAAGTTGAAAATTCAACTGAAAATTCATGTATATTTTTTGAAAATTTGTCTTTTTGGGAAGAAGATTAATATTTTTTTGTTAAAAATTTGTCTTTTTGGCTTGAAAATTCTACAGTTTGGTAGAAAATTAATCAATTTGGTTGGAAATTAACTTTTTTGTTGAAAATGTATATTTTTGAGTTGAAAGCTAAATTACTTTGGTAGAAAATTCAACTTTTTTGTAAAAACTTATTAATTTGAAAATTGAACTATACTGTTGGAAATAGGTTTTTTATTTTGTTAAACATTAATTTTTTATCTAAAAATGTGGCTGTTCCATTTTTTATTCAAAATTTTCTCTTTATAAGTTGAAAATTCAAATAGTTGGTGGAAAATTCAACTAATTGGTGGAAAATTCATTTTTTTTTTGAAAATTCATTTATTTGTGTACAAAATTAATCTTGTTTGTTGAAAATTTACCATTTTGGTTGAGGATTCAACTATTTTGTTGAAAATTCGTCTTTTTTAGTTGTATGTAAATGGTTGAGAATTAGCTGTTTTTATTGTTAAACGTTAGATTTTCAAACTAAAAATTCCATGATTCCATTTTTTGTTAAAAATTTATCTTTTTTAGTAAAAATTCATCTTTCTTGATTAAAAATTAAATTACGTTCTGAAAATTTTTATTTTCTGGCTTGAAGGTCAACTGTTTTCTAAAGCATTTTACTTTTTTGCTTGAAAACTGTATTATTTTATTAAAAATTTGCCTTTCTCCGTTGAATTCAAATTGTTGATAATTCCATTTTTTGTTTGCTGAAAAGTAGTTTTTTTAACTGAAAATTTTATTATTTCACTTTTGATTGAAAATTGATCTTTTTTAGTTGAAAAGTCAACTGTTTGGTTCAAAATTCAGATATTTTGATAATAATTCATAGATCAAAAATTCAGATATTTAGTAAAACATTCAACTATTTTCTTGAAAGTTTAATTATTTTGTTTACATTCAACTATTTTTTTAAAGTCATCTTTTTTGGTGGAAAATTCAACTGTTTGGTTTAAAATTTCTCCTTTTGGCTGACAAATTCTACAGTTTAATAGAAAATTAAAATATTTAGTTTAAAATTAAACCATTTATTTGAAAATTTAACTATTTTGTTGGAGATTCGTTTTTTTAGTTAAAAATTTTTTTATTTCAAAATGTAGCTATACCATTTTTGATTGAAAATTTTTTATAAGTTGAAAATTTAACTATTCGCTAGAAAATTCATGTATTTTGTTGATAATTTTGAAAAAAAAATTAATATTTTTTTGTTACAAATTTGTCTGTTTGGCTTGAATATTCTACAGTTTGGTAGAAAATTAATCAATTTGGTTGAAAATGAACTTTTTTGTTGAAAATTTATATTTTTGAGTTGAAAACTAAATTACTTTGGTAGAAAATTCAACTGTTTGGTTTAAAATTAGTCCTTTTGGCTTAAAAATTCTACAGTTTAATAGAAAATTAAACTATTTAGTTTAAAATTAATGTATTTTGTTAAAAATTTGTCTATTTGGAAAGAAGATTAATATTTTTTTAATTAAAAATTTGTCTTTTTGGCTTGAAAATTCTACAGTTTGGTGAAAAATTAATTTATTTGTTTGAAAATGCAACTACATTGGTAGAAAATTAAACTGTTTGGTTTAAAATTGAACTTTTTGTTTGAAAATTTAACTATTTTGTTGAAGATTCGTTTTTTTTTGGTTAAAAATTATTTTTTATCTTAAAATGTAGCTATTCCATTTTTTCTTCAAAATATTTCCTTTATAAGTGGAAAATTTAACTATTTGGTAGAAAATTCATGTACTTTGTTGAAATTTCATCTATTTGTGAAGAAAATTAATCTTTTTTTGTTGAAAAATACTTTTTCAAGCTTAATTTTGTAGAAAAATTATTTTCGTCGTTGAAAATTCATCTTTTTAGGTTAAAACGTCAACTATTTGGTAAAAAATGCAACTATTTTGTTAGGCATCTTTTTTAGTCGAAAAATCATCTATTTTGTTAAAAATTCGTCCCTTTGGATTGAAAATTCATCCTTTATATAGAATAGTCATCTTTCTCGGTTGAAAATTCATTTCTTTTGACTGAAAATGAACTTTTTTGTGAAAAATTCATATTTCTTCTAAAAAATTTGCTTTTTTGTCTTATGAGTTTAGGGTAGGACCCCCCCACCCCATGTAGAGTTTCAGATAATATATATGGACGCTCCCTTATTCCAACTTTTTGATTTTCAACCATATATATTCAATTATTTATACTTTCATTATAAAGTAAATCCAGACAAGAGTGCTAAAATTTATTTTAATTGCACCCATAAATGCCGAAGGAAATAACTATAAATTCCAGGTTACTCATTTATTATTATCCTCTGTTATTAATCCCACGCAGCAAAGGAAGGTGAAAATGAAGCCAATGAGCTCAAGAAGCTCGATCCGGCTTTATCTCCTCGCTTTATCTAATGAAACCCGCGGAGCGATAATAATTTATCACCAGTTCTTTATCGGTCAGACCTGGAGAGATGTGTCCTTCCAGAGTGTAATTCAATGTGATAGCGATAGGACACGTGAAACTTTCTTGAGCGTACGATCAGCATCCGTATTTTTTATTCAATACTTTTTCGTTTTGTGTAACGTTAAAGTGATCTCAATGGAGAACAATTGAACCGCTTCTCGTTACTGTGGACTGAGTCACGGCCAATTAAAACCAGGAATTTCTGGAGGGACACTAACTGTAAGGAAACTGGTACGACCCCTATAATGAAACCCGGTTTTCGTATACTTTGTCAGGAAGTCCACTTTTTTAATAGAAAATTCCGGTTCTGCAGGTCACGTTTGATTCATTCCGAGTCATCAAAATTAAAACAGGGTTGCTGCAAAATCACAATTTCGTAAATCCCTGACTTTTGGCTGACCGTTCCAAATTTTTCTTTTTGGTATAAAAACAACCACTGCAAGGCTTAGATTTAGCTTGCCACTTCTATTTATAACAAGCTTACTTTCCTGAAACATTTGTTTACTCTTGGTCTAATCTCATTCTGTCTATCAAGACTAATTTTCATTATTGATGTAGGTCTTGCGGTCAGGCCACAATCTAGTCTGATGCACTTTTTTCCTGTCGGAACTGCGTTTTTGCTACCATCTGTAATCGATATATCGAAAGCTATAATTTGAATCAAAGATCGAGATCCTCTTTCCGATAGGGAGGGATCTCTTCGTAATTGATCGGGAGTTGTGCTGCTCGAAAGTGAAAGGGAGTAAGTTCCGCTATTCAAGGTGGTAATATACACCATTATTATCATCCAGCAATATTTATTAGATAAAATTATTCTGAAAAATTATTTTGCGACCAAGAAAAAATTTAGTTATTTAAAAGTCTGGATGGGAGATAAGGAGCATATACCTACTTAATGAGGAGGGGGTCGTATATATGTATATATTTTATAATGCAATGGACCCTGGACCTAGCACCCTATCAGCAATATTTAATCTCTGAACCACGTGCATCCCTTGTAATCTTGCACGCCAGGTATGCTAATGCAAGTATTTGCATTTTCAACTTTTCTAGAAAACTTTCATTAGATGAACAAACTCGATTAGAGAAGGATACCGAAAGGAGTGACTGGTTTTCAATAACCAAAGACCAATTAGAATATGAAATCAGCTACAACTAATTGAGACATCAAGAAACAATTTTTTCAAATAACTAACAGGCTTATTATCTGAAAATGAAACTCTTGAAAGTCATATGAGGGTTAGATAATGAGGTGTGTGACTCTAAACTCGGAAGGAAATAATTTCAATAGGAGATTAAGATTTATGACCTCTTTAAACTGAAAGTCGAAAGATATTTTACAATCAAGGACCCGCATACCAGTAATATCTACGGGAGTGATGATGGTTGAAATAGACGTCTATACACGTAACTATTGTTAACCAGGTTAAAAAATCGCCGGTGTTAATCTGGCATTCTCTATGCAAAACGGTACTTGCGTATTTCCTGATTTGCATCTGCGGCAGCAGCTGCCGCTTTATGGATGCGAGCGACCTCCCGTGCTCACTCCTGTATTATCGACGGAGGAGTGTCAACTACCTGCCGCGGAGAATACAGAAGCTCTTGGAAGGGTATCCTTCCTTTTTGTCGTTTCATGTACCGATAAATATCTGCACCCTTGCCTGGCTGAAAGAAGGCTTGTAAAGTGCACACATACTATCCAACATATACATATGCCACATTCCGTATACTTATTCAATAGCATATACATATTCAATTTCGTGTACATATGCGATTATAGAAGCTGAATACATATATATGGATATGAACATACACACACAGAAGACAGCTTCTACCATATACAATACTCTATGGTACATATCGCGACTTTACAATTCCGACTTTCCAACCCACATGGCAGTAGTGCATTGAACTTGCATATCGCCAGTCAAGTATCGACTACCGATAGTGAAGTCACTGGGAATACCTACGTTTCCTATACTCCATAATTCTTCAGGGAATGCATTCATTGCATTCAGCAACTTCTGAATGAATTGCAACCACAACTGCTTCCGAGACGAAGAAGCATGTTTTTAATTAAGGGCTTGTGTGAAAAGTGAACGGAAGCTGTCTTTATGATGCTTGAAAGAGTAGTGAGGAAGAGAGGAATTAGGTCACTTGCCTCCCTTCAGGAAAGGAAGTTGCTACACATAATTACGTCTTACGTTACCTCTTGCGTGAACCCTTTTTTCAGGGCGATCTTTTTTTGCCGGAAATACATGACTGAATTAATCTCCGAATTAATCATCAGAGTTTATAATTTTATATCTATCCAACTATCTAATTTTTAGTTCTGATCTCTCTTTGGATGACCCTCTCATTTTATTTTCATACAACTTAATTTGTGTGAAAGGTTATAAAATTCTAGATGCCAATCTACTGAGTGCATTGCGCTATGGGGAGTTGCAGCCTTTTATCGTCAATTAAGCGAAGCTAAGTAGAGCTAACGACGAAACACTTCCTGCTTGTATCTATAGTATTTAGAAGAAGTGATTGCTATTGTCATCAGAGCGAACTCCTCTTTCAATAAAGAATGACCTCGACGTCCTGTCCTTCGTTCCTCTTGGCACCAGCCTCTCGCTTGTTCACGTGATGAAAAATCGCCAATGGCACTAATTGTCCTGATTTAGGTCGAGTCTATCGACTATCGTCAGCTGACTTGTTAATCTTTCATATACCGGTTGGTTATAATCACCGCTTGATGATACAGATCCACCCTCCACCAGATTAACGATTAGAACATTGAAGATCAATTTATCAGTGTCACGAGATCTAGTATCCTGACTTTATATTCTGGAAGTAATTGGATAATTAAGCTCTTATTTAATAATCAATTATCCCTATAAATTTAAATGTTATACCAGTTTCGCAGTACACTCAATCAAGAACGGATGATCTTCGAGAACATTTGAATGATTTGCAATCCTGTCGAAAATAATGAGAGTGCTTCACTCTCCTTTTGTGCTCTGGTCAAAATTGCCTTGGCCAGGTCCACGGTTGTTAGAGGTTATCGTCCCATCTCAGTTTTCCAGTCATGTCAGCATGCTAAGGAATGCCGATCTGATAGGGCGTTATTGTCTCTACCCTCAAGCCTCTACTTGATATACATACATATACTTGTGATCTTCGTGGACTCCTTCTTTATTCAACAATGAACCCCAAGCTGATGATTGAGTTTGGCTGACGAAGAAGGTCAATCTAATTTTTCTTCATGAGTTGCAACATCACCGTAATCATATTATCAGTACATATCTTTGGGCCAAAAACTCTATTCTAGTATGAAAGCCATGCAACGTGCCAGTGAAACCGGAAATAAAAAAGTGGTCGGTAGTTCTTTTTTGGATAGGGAGGCGATACGCTCAATTTCTTATGGCCAATGAAACTGGTGCTGGTGGCGTTTCTTAACTTACTGCCCTCATAAGCTATAAATGCCTTTTTCCAGTTACGCACTAACGAGCCCCCTTACTTTTGCGTCATAAGGCTTGCATTCAGTACTCCCGGAACTCCCTTCGAACATCGTTTTGCGCAGTAGTAAATCCCGATCATTTTCTAAACCCTCGAGTTTTAAGACTTTCGCTAATACATTTGAGCGTCGCTCCGCCAATCACTATTTTCCACACTGACAAAAGATTATTCTTCATCATTCTTTCCCTTCTTCGCATTGTCAATGTTTCATAGCTACGTTGCAATTTTTCATATACTGCGTTTCAGTTTGGGAATTAAATAAACGTGCCATTATGAGATTTGTTCGTATAACTAATACTAAATTTTAGACAACATATAAGACTCTAATACAATTATGTAAAACTTTAATACAACTATATTAAAGTTTTTTTTTTTTTATATTTTTTTTGTTGAAATTTAGTATTTGCTTTACGAAATATTCTTTCAATGACACGTGTATCCCCAAACTGAAACGCATTCATGAAACATTGAAAAATTGGGTCTCTCAGTTCAGTATACTTTGTTCTTTATGGATCGAAAAAGAAATGTTCTTTAAACTTGAGAACCTTCAACTTTTTTCTTTCCAGAGGAAATTAACAATTCCTCTCAGGTACAATTACAATCTCTTACACGCAAAAAAGATGTCATATCCTCAAGTACAGGTTTCATTCCGTTGGAATGTTTTGCAATTATTGTACCCTGCAATCATCGGAAATCGATACAAGACCCTGACTTTCTACACTTCGGACGAATCTCCAAAATAAGATGGACCTCGAAATGTGCAGGGATTTTAGTAACCATTAAAATTTCAAAATTCCTAACTCTACTGAAGTTAATTATCAAACCCCATATCCCAGAAATATCTTCGAAAAATAAAATCTTTTCCCATAACTTAAACCTCAATTACCATCTACTCTCAGCAGCTAATAGCCAATTCTGCCGCTCTCCGAATTGAATTTGATGTCCCTAAAAAAATAAATATCAGCGAGAAGGACAGTTGTAGTTGTTTTTTCGATAAGTGCCAGATAAGGGCGATATAGTTGGGCGCAAGGTATAAAGGGAAGGAAGTTTATTGGTCCGCGGCTGGTCGTTTGTACTGAATGGCGAGTCTTAAAATGGAAGAAGGCAAGGGACCAACGTAATCTTGTTTTTCTTTCTTTTTTTCGGACCCATCGGGGGCCTCTTGGAACTCGACGGGCTGGTGCGCCAGGGACTGGTCCGCGATCTACCGTAACCGCATTCCTCCTCATCCCTACCTCCTCTTACCCTTCTTTACTTACCCCACCTCATCGTACCTTAACGCCTTCCTGTGCTCCCACCTTCGTCATCCCTCGTATCAAATCCCTCTTTCTCAATCGTCATGCTTCTCACCCTTTCGCGGTTGCCCCTCTCTCTGTTTTAATTTTTTTTCCAGACATTACCTCGAACAAAAGAGGACCGGACCACGTAACGATGCGCTACTGGATTCTTAAAGGCAGTATTACAAGTGTGTGAGTGCGTGTGTTTGTGGGTGAAAGCAAAACCTGTTATGGGATATGTAGGGCCCCTGATAGGTTAATTTGACATATAACATAAATTCTTCACACCAGAAGATAATTTCACCGATTTTATAGACTATAGTCTGATTCTTTCTGGAACTTTAGTGTATAGAATTTTCCTGATAAAAAAGTATAAATTGATTGCTGATAATACTGGTATCGCCGAGGATCAGCAGTAATGCGTGTTCTTTGAATCAGTCGGCTCGTGCGAGTTCTATGGACAATTGAACAGGGGGATTAATTAAACCCTTTCGAAGAAGCGCTCGATATCTGGGCGTGATAATCTGCTGGAGTTCTTCAGATCTGATGCTACGCCACTGACCGCGAGGTGTCCCAAATCTCGAGTGAAGATCGTGACCGCCATTTGCCTGTCTCGCACGTTCTAAGACTGCTCTGTTCGAGTGCAGTCAGTACCGGAATTCCCGTACTGCTTTATCTCTTAAATAAAAAGAGAAAACGGAGTAGGTCTTCGAGCTTGCAACCTTATCAAGATTCACGTAGAAGCGTAATACTCGTCCACGTCGTAGGTGGCTCGCGGATTTCCACCTCATAAACTGAGGAAGAAACCCTAATTGATACGTATCATCTGAATAGTATCGTCATAACTAATATTTATAGCGAAAAGCAAATCAACCACCATTACCAAGAATCAATCATTTTATCATTTTATATTAAACCACAACTCACGGAGTAGTACTACTATTAGAATTCTGTTCCTCTTCTATGAAACGATTTAATTTCTTCTTTCAAAAGATTGTCTCCGAGAATCTGAAACAATGTAGACATTGCAGATGTGGGTAGGTGTGCCAGGAACGAACCCATACTGACATCAGGAGCATTGTTCTCAGACAGTGAGAGTGTGACATGTTTCACCACTTTAGATATAACTAATGTTCTACTGAAAAGCAGAAGAAGGTCACGTTTTACAACTTCGAATGTAACAAAGACACCAAATTATCATAACAAAAAAAATCAAGAACTCTATCAGATCCAATCATCTTATGTATTTAACACTGCTTTCTTCGAAGATATATGTGAAATGCGAATTTACTCCAAGGAACTTTTCTCGGAAAGTTGGAACATAAAAAGCATTTAAAAATAGAGATACTTGATCCAAACATGTTTTATGCAAATGTTGTACTAACCTACAGCAATAGCCATGTTTTTGTGGAATAATGTTCTCATAAAGTGGTTATGCAATATGTTTTATCACTTTGGAGATAAGTAATGCTTTACTAAAGTGTAGAAGAAGGTCAGGCCCTAGAGCCGACAATATCTTTAAAACAGAGACACTAGATTACAAAGAGAAGTCGACCATCGATTGACCATAAAAATTCAACAAACATATCTGATGCAACAACAACTACAATCTTCTACATTTAGAAATTTATTTTGCTTCAAAATTACCTACGCCCTTTAACTCATTCTAAACATTTACCAACTATACCTGAACAATGAATTTAAATCAGAAGAACCTTTCTCAGAAAGTCGAAGCTTATGATCTATAAAAATAAGGATATACTTGCTACAGGCATAGTTTATAAAGACGTGGATATATGCTGTACTAACCCATGGCAGAACCCATGTTTCCGGGAATTATGTGCTCATAAAGTAATTTTGCAACATGTTTTATCACTCTAGAGATAAATGGTGCTCTACTGAAAAGCAGAAGGTCAGAAAAAAAAACGAAGACACCGCTATGACCATAAACATAAATTAAGATCAGAGGCCTTAAGCAAAAGTACCAGATTATAATACCGAATTGATACACATTAAAGAAATTAAGAAATTTCCAATCATCAAATCTTTTCTATCTACCAATTTTCCTTTAAAGGTGTTGGCTATGGTTCGAACGTTATGAACCTTTCCTGAAAGGTTGAAGCTCTTATATCATTGTAAATATGGAAGCGCATGATACAGACATTCATCATGTATGTTTTACTGTACATGGATGTTGCTCTCGTATGATGTGAACAACTGCTAATAAGATTGTGGTCATAAAATCAGAAATCGATTCGTGGACTCTATAAGACAAGGAAAAGGACTTCGAATTCGCTTTAGGCACCTTGTAAGGGGATAATTTAGGTTTGCACGGCGGCTCAACTGCCGCAACCATGAATTACTCGCGCTTTCTTGATATCTTGGTTCATGGCGAGAGTAGTCTCGAGGTTTTACGGCTGACGGTGAGCCGTCTTGTCGGTCTTGCCGAAGAAGAAAGGGCCGCGAAAGAGCGGCCCTCGAGGGCACTTTGCATAGCGATGCTCAGCCTCATCGGCTATGGCGGACCTCCCACAGGACAACCGGCTTTGGCGTCGCGACTCTACCTTCTTCTTTGCGCTTCTTTGGCATTCGCATCCTTAACCTTCTTCTCTTTCTCGAACTTCCAACCTAACCGATCTCTCGATCTTGCAACCAGCCGCAATCCCAGATCGAAAATGATACCCCTCAAAATAAATGCTAAAGAAAATGGAAGATTTTTCCAATAGTCCTAATATATGATTTGGTTTTAATTAGAAATATGCTTTTAGGATTAAGAATCAATGTAGCCCGATCACGAAGGAATCGTATAGAAATTTCAAGGTGAGATCGGATTCAAGTATTGAAACCCGAGTACAGCTTCAGGCTCGATAGATATAATATATGTGCCCTTAACACAGACATTCACTATTAGCATCTTCGCAATAATTGGACTCGAACAAGTAGCTGAATCACATACATACTAATTCCTTTCACAATCTTCATATAATATCAGAGTTGAAAATACTATTTTGGTACAAACAAACTTTTTTAAGGAAGGTAACTAATCTTCCAATTCAAACTTTCCTCATGGTGCAAATTCCGTTTTTGTCACCGAATCACTTTTAATCCAAACTTTTACTTCGTGGTCTGGGACCCAGCGAAAGGGATTATTCCGAAATCGCATCAAGGATCCTATAGGATCACGACCCTTTAGCGAGATCAAAACAATGGAGATTAAGAGATCGGCATTGTGTTTGCAGAAACAATAAAGCAGAGAGGACTAAAACACTCATGCGATAATGGAGGAACGTAAGGAGCTTTGAAAAACACACGTATGCACCATTGTTGAACTTTTATTGCACTCTGAAGCCCCAAACAAAACAAGGGCGTCGAGAAAAATACGTTAATAGTATAATCACAATTAGTGTGTAAAGAAAAAAAATTGTCAAATTGGAACGGTTTTTTTAGTTTATCTTAGCGTTTTCTGACTGCTGCTAACTCCTATCTCTAGTTTACTAAGCTAATTTGGATTGAGTTTTAATATTAACTTAATTGTGGTTTTTTGTTGCAGCGGAATCTGATATGTCGACCTTTGCGTTGAGGACGGAACATTTTAAATCTTGGAACAAACCTGTGACCTCGCTATTTACATCAGACACGAGGCCAAAAGCCTTGAAAGAATTGTACGAGGCCGCAGCGATAGTAGCTGTAAAAACTTTGGATTCTTTGAGAAGAGATCAAGATGGCAGTTCTATGGACATGTTCCTATGTACCCCTGTCCTTGGCAAGAGAAGGCGAGATCAAAGTCTTGACATTGAATCTAGAGTGGTAAGTATCAATCTAACTAACCTATACTAAAGTGTAATCAAGACCAAACGAATTCCAACTCAAATCAACTCTCGTTGATTGCATTTTAATTACCAGAATTTTAAATTGTGTAATTGTTAGAAAGGGTACAACGGATCGTAAATCAATCATTTGGAAATTCCTTAAAAAAAAATGTGTAGAGTCATTAGCATCCATAAATTCCAAGGGAAAAAATTTCCACCAGGAATGAAGGAATTAGTCAATAATGGGGTTACGGTTCGCTACATCAGATAATACACCTGTTCAGGTATAGAAGTTCGTGCCGCGAGTGTCTCGCAGAGGATTAGGTTTGGCAAATCCGGTTCAGGGACGGTCTTTCGCTTTAAATTTTTAAAGACTGTCCCAACGGATAGTCGATCTATTCAAACGAACAGGTTGAATGGGAGATACCATGGGATGCTATAGATAGAGATATAAATTGAGCGGCACCCGGTGGTCTCTTCGCTCCTGGTCAAGCTTCAAGAAATCAGTTTCAGGTATATCTCATCCATGAAGGCTGATTTCATTCACACGTCAGCTCACTTTTTGCATTCTCATTTTTCGACGGATAGGTCCTCTGAAATAATCTCGTCTTCGATAGACGCTGAGACTAATTGTGGAACCTCAACGATTTTTTATATCAATCCAATCACCCAGTCTTGAATATGAAAGAAAAAGCTTTCAATTTAATTAACGGACATATTTCTACACACAGTTCCCTTTGTTGAAATATGATGTAGGTCTTTTGGCCCTAAAAGTTTAATTGGCTGATTCACCTTTATGGTAGAAAAACATGACAATGGAGTCTAAACCTATTACGCTGATTAGAGAAACGCCCTAAGTTACCCCTATGACCCGGTGTCTATTATACATTTGAAATCTTCCATCTAATAGATTAATCCGAAACCAATATCATCCCTTTGAAATGGATAGCTCAGGGGCTTTATTCCTATTTCGTACCCTCTAATTCTGATAAAAATGACTACCGTGTTGACAAACACTGGTGACTCAGAATTTATCTCAGCATCCCATAAATGAAAGAATAAACATCCCTCGTCTGGTACACCTCATGGTCTGGCAACGCTGGAAATTCCACCCACTCTGTTCTGAGGTTTCTCTCGGGGCCCGTAAGAACTCTCAAAGTGTGCGATGTAGATACGAAGATACGAAACTCAGATTATAACGGGTGATTGAAAATTTGCGATTTGAAAATACCTGCTTCCAAAAAACACTCGAGACTTTCGAAAATTCTCTGTTGCATGATTTACGGCAAACCTTTGTTTTATTCGTTTTTCGTTTTACGACCAGTCACAAAATGCTGAACCCACAGTTCAGTGACAGATTCCGGAAAACATGTAAACGAGAGAAATTTATAGTTAGGTTTGACTTTACAAATGTAACTGGCAGTGACTTTTATGGATGTTATGCCGGCTCGTAATTTATACATCTTACGGTTTGTGGTGTCAGATTTCATATTTCATATTCCATTGACTCTAGGCCTAGGGACGCAGGTGGTACAAAAGAAGAAGGTGTTTGAAAGAATCTGATACGTTCACCTGAGGCATCAGAAAATCGAAGTTGATCGAACTTTGACTGAAAAGTAAAAAAAGCGAATTTTCGACAAATAGTTGAATTATCATCCAAAAAGATGAATTTACAACCGAATACATGAATGTACCAAGAAAAAACAAGAATTGGTAACAAAATAGTTCAATCTTTAACCAAAGAAATGAATTTTCAATCAGAATGATGAATCTTCAACCAAAAAATGTCATGATTGATATTTAAGCCAAACAAAATTTCAATTTTAAATAAAAAACAGGTGAATTCATCCAAAAAGACGGATTTTCAACAAAATAGTTGAATCCTCAATGAAAACAGATTAATAATCAACCATACCGTTGAATTTTTTTTCTACCAAGAAAGGATTCTTCTGCCAAAAGCGAAACTGAGGCAAAAGAGAACTTGCAACAAAAAGATTATTATCAAAAAAATGGTTTAATTTTCTTCTAAAATTGTTGAATTCTCAACTATTCAAAAAGACGAGTTTTCAATCAAAAAGAATGACTTTCTAACAAACGTGTTAAACTTTGTACAAAATAATTAAATTTTCAAACAAATAATAAAAGATTCAAACAAAAAAAAATGAATACTGAATTAAAAATATAAGAGTAGACTTTTAAACCTAAAAGAAATAACTTTTAACTAAAAATAGTTGGTGTTTTAATCAAAGAGATGAAATTCCGATAGCAATTTCTACCAAAAGAGATGAATTTTCAACTAAAATGATGAGTATTCAACGGCAATAGTTAAATTTGCAGTTAAGAAAAATCAATTTTCTACCAAAAAAGCGAATTTTCAACTAAATCGTAAAATTTTCAACCAAAGAGGTGAATTTGCAACTAAAATTATGAATCTTTAACTAAAAAAAATGCATTTTTAACAAAAAAATTCAATTGTGAACCAAATAGGTTCATTTTCAACCGAAGAAATGAATTTTTGACTATAAAATGTATAATCTTCAACCAAAAGAATAAGATTCTTTCAATGTAGTTCAACTTTAAAGCAATGACGATTTCTCAACAGAGAATGTAATAGTTCATATTTCAGCCAAAAAATCTTAATTTTTAATCAAAAACATACGAATATACTTTTCCAGTTAAAAAATTAATGTTTAGCAAAAAAAAAAAAAAAAAATATTTTCAACAAAATAGTTGTATGTTCAACGAAGACCGATTAATTTTCAACCAATTTTCGGATGGAATAAAAAATCCGAAATCTGTATAAAAGCCTTGGATATCATTTTGATCCAATTTCGGGATCAAATTTATCAACAGACAATTACTTCTGTAGTATAAATAGATCATAGTATACATGGAAGATTAGTATTCTATAGTATAAATAAAAAATTGGTGTTTTATAGTATAAACACTAGAAATAGAAGATTCTTATTCTATAGTATAAATGGAAGATTGGTATTCTATAGTATAAATAGCATAAATAGAAGATGGGTATTCTTAATCTATGGTAAAAAATATAAGATTGGTATTCTATAGCATAAATATTAGATGGGTATTCTATAGAATAAATATTAGATGGATATTCTATATAGTATAAATAGACGATTCGTATTCTATAGTATAAATGGAAGATTGGTGTTCTATAGCATAAATATTGTAAATAGAAGATTCGTATTCCATACTATAAATAGAAGATTGGTATTCTATAGTACAAATGCTATAAATAGAGGTTTCGTATTCTATAGTATAAATAGAGGTTTCGTATTCTATTGTATAAATAGAAGGGTGGTATTCTATAGTATAAATAGAAGATTCGTATTCTATAGTACAAAATAGAAGATTCGTATTCTATAGTATAAATGGAAGACTGGTATTCTGTAGTATAAATATTATAAATAGAAGATTCGTGTTCTATAGTATAAATGGAAGATTGGTATTCTATAGTATTAATAGAAGATTCGTATTCTATAATACAAAATAGAAGATTCGTATTCCATGGTACAAAATAGAAGATTCTTATTCTATAGTATAAATGGATGCTTGGTATTCTCAATCTATAGTAAAAAATAGAAGATTCGTATTCTATAGTATAAATAGAAGATTCATATTCTATAGTATAAATAGAAGATTGGTCTTCTATGTTAAAAATTCTATAAATAGAGGTTTCGTATTCTATAGTATAAATATAAGATTCGTATTCTATAGTATAAATAGAAGAATCGTATTCTAGAGTACAAAATAGAACATTTGTAATCTATAATATAAATAGAAGATTCGTATTCTATAGTATAAATAGAAGATTTATATTCTATAGTATAAATAGAAGATTGGTATTATATAGTATAAATATGAGATGGGTATTGGGTATTCTATATAGTATAAATAGACGATTCGTATTCTATAGTACAAAATAGAAGATTCGTATTCTATAGTATAAGTGGAAGGTTGGTATTCTATAGTATAAATATTATAAATAGAAGATTCGTATTCTA
>CAKNYM010050429.1:16335-44732 GCA_932195095.1 Andricus curvator
AGTACAAAATAGAAGATTCGTATTCCATAGTACAGAATAGAAGATTCATATTCTATAATACAAAATAAAAGATTCGTATTCCATGGTACAAAATAGAAGATTCGTATTCCATAATACAGAATAGAAGATTCATATTCTATAATACAAAATAAAAGATTCGTATTCCATGGTACAAAATAGAAGATTCGTATTCCACGGTACAAAATAGAAGATTCGTATTCTATAGTATAAATGGAAGATTCGTATTCTATCTACAGTATAAATAGAAGATTCGTATTCTCTAGTATAAGTAGAAGATTCGTATTTTCGAGACACCCTGTACTTTGCGTATTCGACAAGGCCGTGCAGGTCGCCGGCAGGTTACGTAGGTATCTTAGCAAAAGGGAACTCCTGTGGCGGGATGATCCTGCTTCGTTGTACGACTGTACGTTTTCCCCGTTCCTTCTCATTCTGCGTTCGTTATACCTGCCGACACGTCGCGACGCGGCGTGCTGGCGCTAATGGACCCCGAAGGAACCAACTTGTACCGACTAAACCCCCAATAGGAAATCCGCCGCGTACAATCGTACATGTACATTGTACATTTTACAAACACGCGTACAAACCAAGAATGTTGTATACACCATTTTGAAGGGCAACATAAATCCGCGCCGCACTATCACAATGTGGCGATCAACTTCAAATGGCCGAGCAATAAATTTCCCGAGCGATATAATAATTGGATAGACTCTAATCGACAAAAACCTGCAATTAAATGCGACAAGCTCATATTTCAAATCCACACAAAATATGCCAAAGCCAGTTCATTAAATTACTCGATTTGAATTTCATTGCTGAATTAATTGCAGCCTTTTCCAGTTCCAGACTTCACAGACCAAAATGTTCTCCAAATAGGGGAATATGGTGATTTTTCACGAAAATGTGGGAATACATTTTTCTAAATACAATTTTTGTACACAGTTGATTTTTCAAACAAAGAAATAAATTTTCAACTAAAAAAGATCAAGTTTCAACCAAAAAAGACGCATTCTCTACAAAATATTTCATTTTTCAAACAAGGAAATGAATTTTAAACTGTGGTGAATCTTTAACCAATAAAATTAATTTTCGACAAAATAGTTTCATTTTCAACCAGATATGTATCTTCAACAACAAAAAAATGAATTTCTGAAAAATAATCAGACTCTCAAATAAGTACAGTTGAATTTTCAACCCAAAAAAGATGAATTCTTAACCAAAATTGTAATAGCTGATATTTCAACTAAAAATATTTTAATTTCAAATAAAAAACAGTTGAATTCAACCAAAGAAGACGAATTTTTTATAAAATACATGAATTTTCAACCAAATAGTTGAATTTTCAACTAAGAAGAATCAGAAAAGCATTTAACCAAAAAATTATTTTTTTAACAAATTAGTTCAACATTCAATCGAGTATTTGAATTTTCAATCACAAAACATTAAGTTTCAACGAAAAATGTTAAAATTTCGAACAGAAAAGAATTTTCAACAATATAGTTAAATCCTCAACCAAAACAAATTAATTTTCAACAAATTAGTTGAATTTTCAAACAAAAAATAAGAATTTCCTACTACAAGAGATGAGTTTTCAACAAAAGAAGTAAGTTTTCATGTTAAAAAGTCGAATGTTTTAGAAAATAGTTGACTTTTAAACCGGAAAAGATGAATTTTCAACAAGAAATTTGACTTTTGCACCAAATACTTGAATTGTCAACCAGCAAAGATGAATTTTCAACCAAATCGTCGAATTTACAAACAAAAAACTTCAAACAAAAATAATTGCATTTCCAACCGAGTAGTTGAATTTTCAAACCAAAAAATGGATTTTTTCAGAAGACAGTTAAATTTTCAACAAAAAAGTTAATTCTAAACCAAGAAAGATGAATTTAAAGCCCAAAAGGATATAACCAAAAAAGATCAAATTTGTACCAAAAGAAATGAATTTTTAACCAAAAAAAGATTTTCCATTCAAAAGATAAAAAAAAATTCAACCAAATTCTTAAATTTTCAAGACAAAAAGGAGAATTCTCTACAACGCTGTTGAATTTTCTACCCGAAAATATGAATTTTCAACAAAACAGATGAATTTTAAAACAATAAGGCGAAGTTTCTACAAAACAGTGGAATTTTTTAACCAGAAAATATGAATTTTCAATACAAATTTCGTTTTTAAAAAGAATGGCAGTTATATTTACAGTTAAAAAACTGGATTTTCAACCAAACAGATATTTTTCAACCAAATAGTTAAATTTTCTATCAAAATAATAGAATTTTCTACCTAAAAAGACGAATTTTTAACAAAACAGTTGAATTTTCAAGCTAAAAAGAATTTTCTACAAAACAGTTCAATTATTTTCAACACAAAAATTTATCTCTAAACTAAAATCGATCATTTTTTAACCAGAAATGGAATCTTTAAATTTTCTACGAAAAAATACGAATTTACAGCAAAATACATCAATTTTCAACCCAATAATTTAATTCTAAAATAAAGCGATCAATTGTGAACCAAAAATGGTATAGTTAACTTTTAAGTGAAAAAATTCATTTTCAACCAAAAAGGAAACGAATTTTCAACAAAATAGTTGAATTCTAAACCTAAAAAATTAATCTTTAACAAAGTAGTTCAACTTTTAACCAAACAGTTAAATTTTCAAACAAGAAGATTAATTTTTTACCAAAAAGTTAATTTTAAACCAAATAATGGATTTTTTACGAAAATAATAGAATTTTCAACCCAAAAAGATGGATTTTGGAAAAAAAAATGATCAACAAAAGAGTTAAATTTTCAAACAAAGAGATGGTTCTTCAACTAATAAAATGGATTTTGATCCAAGTAGTTAAAATTTCAACCAAGCAGTTATATTTTCAATCAAGAAGATTAATTTTTTACCAAAAAGGACAAAAATAATATATTTTTGTCATACCTTGTAGTTTCCTATAAATAATCCCTGATGAGGGAGTTTAAATTGACTCCGAAACATGTTGGTTCCTTGGTAGTATAAAAAAGACGGATAAAAGAAAAAGTGAGAGGTTGGTATTTTTGGTTGACTTTTTCTCCTTTTCTCCCTCTTTTTTCAATTGGTTATTTTTGTCTCTAATGAGCCGAAAAGTGAGGTGGTCTAGAAGTCTATTTTTTAATTTTGAATCTTTTTCATGCTCATTTTGCATAAAATTATTCATGATAAAATGGATTTCTGTTCTATCTTAATTTGAAAATTATTAAATAGAGACACTAAACAAAAGATTCGTTCCAATTTGTAGGGTTTTTTTCATGAATATTTTCTGATTTCTTTTAATTGAGTCTGAATATTTTTAACTCAATTTCTTGAAAGAAATCTTTTTATTAAAAAATTTTGTTTGTAATAAGTTTGCACTAAATATAGCAATTTTAGAAATATATATGAAATATTTTTGGATTATTTCTTTTTCCTATTTGTGAAATTGTAATAATCTAAATGAGTTGGATTGAATCACCCAAAAAAAAAAAAAAAAAAAAAAAAAAAAGAAATACATAAATTTTCAACTAAATTGATGAATTCATAATAAAAAACTATCAATTTTCAACCAATAATGGAAATTTTTAATTTGCTATACAAAAAATAATTTTGAACCAGGAAAGAACGAATCTTCACCAAAATATTTAAATCTTCAACCAATAAAATGAATGTTTTTCACAGTTGACCAACTTTCAACTGAGTAGTTAAATTTTCAACTAAAAAAGTTGAATTTTCGAACCAAAAATAATTTTCTACAAAACAGTTGAATTTTCAACCAAATAATTGTATTTTATACTAAAAAACTATGAATTTTCAACCAATAATAGAAAATTTAAATTTGCTATAAAACAATAATTTTGAACCAGGAAAGAACGAGTCTTCACCAACATATTTAACTCTTCAACCAATAAAATGAATTATTTTCATAGTTCACCAACTTTCAACTAAAAAAGTTGAATTTTCGAACCAGAAATAATTTTTTACAAAACAGTTTAATTTTCAGCAAAATAATTGAATTTTCGACTAAAAAACTATGAATTTTCAACCAATAATAGAAAATTTAAATTTGCTATAAAACAATAATTTTGAACCAGGAAACAACGAATCTCCACCAAAATATTTAAATCTTCAACCAATAAAATGAATTATTTTCATAGTTGACCAACTTTCACCTAAGTCCTAAGTAGTTAAATTTCGAACTAAAAAAATTGCATTTTCGAACCAAAAATAATTTTTATAAAACAGTTGAATTTTCAGCCAAATAATTGAATTTTCAACTAAAATACTATCAATTTTCAACCAATAATGTTACGTTGTAGAGTCTGGAAAACGCAAAAGTGGTTCATGGTCGTAAATTATGCGGGCAATAAAAAGGCGCCTTTATTTTGCACGAAATTTAATGGTTCCACAATCACGCGGTCGCATTATCGTCATTTAGGTGATGCAATAGTGACCTGAACCAACGAAGTCGTTTTATCCTTGACAATACATGAGTTATCGTTTTCGGAACCTTGATTGCTCAGACTTCCAAAATTAAAGTTGGGAAACCATTTGAAAATAGTGATGCCACCAAGATTTAGGATTTTCATCTTAAATTAAAAAATAATAATATAAAATAATAAAAAATAATAAATTTAAAAAAAAAGCCAACAATTTTTCGTTGAAAGTTTATTGTTTTTAATTGAAAAGTCTACTATTATATTTTTGCTTCAGAATTTAATTCTTTTGATTAAAAATTCTAATATTTGGTTGAAAATTGAATTATTTTGTTGGAATTTATTTTTTGTAGTTGAAAATTGATTTTCTGAACTGAAAATTTAACTAATACATTTTTGGCTGAAAATTGATCGTTTTTAATTGAAAATTGAACTAAAAAAATATATTTGAGGATTGATTTCTTGTTGTTGAAATTAATTTTTTTAATGAAATTTAAGTATTCTATTTTCAGACTAAAATGATTTACAAATTCCTAGACAAAAAATGTTTTAGAAAACGTTGAATTTTCAACAAAATTCATGAATTTTCAATAAATAGTTAATTTTCTGCATAATATTTCACTATTTAATTGAAAATTTGTTTTGTTTTTCGATGAGAATTAATTTTTTTTAACTGAAAATTTAGGTAATCCATTTTTGGTTTAAAATTTATCGTCTAGTTGAGAATTCAACTTGTAAATTTTTCATTCAGAATTAAGTTTTTTGAGTTGAAAATTCAACTACTTGGTTAGAAGTTGAACTAATTTGTTAAAAATTCCTTTTATTGCGTTAGGATTGTACTATTTTGTTGAAAATTTGTTTGTTTTTTTTCGTTGAAATTAATTTTTTTACTGAAAATTTGAGTATTATATTTTCAGATTAAAATGATTTAAAACTTCCTAAAATAGTTCATTCTTCAACCTTAAAGTTGATGATTTTTTTTAATTCATCTACATTGGTTGGCAGTTGAACCATTTCGTTAAACATTCCTTTTATTTACAAGTACAATATTTGACTATTTAGTTGAAAATTCGTTTTTTTGTTGTTGAAAATTAATGTTTTCAACTGAAAATTTAGGTATTCCATTTTTAGTTGAAAATTAATTAGTTGAAAATTCAACTAGTAAATTTTTCATTCAGGTTTAAGTTTTTTGAGTTGAAAATTCTATTATTGGATTAAAAAGATTTACAACTTCCTAGGACCAACAAAAAATGTTTTAGAAAACGTTGAATTTTCAGCAAATAGTTGATTTTCCACAAAATAGTTAAATATTCAACCTTAAAATTTATTGATCGTTTTTAGTTGAAAATTCAATTATTTTGTTGAAAATTCGTTTTCTTTGCTGAAAAACAATTTTCCAAACTGAAAATTTAACTATTCCGTTTTATGTTGAAAATTGATCGTTTTTACTTTAAAATTCAATTTCTTGGTTTTTCGTTGAAATTCATTTTTTTACCTGAAAATTTCAGTATTCTATTTCTGGATTTAAAAGATTTACAACTTCCTAGGACCAACAAAAAATGTTTTAGGAAATGTTGAATTTTCAACAAATAGTTGATTTTTTACAAAAAAGTTCAATCTTCAACCTTAAAATTCATCGTTTTTGTTTGAAAATTCAATTATTTGGTTGAAAATTTATGTATTTTGTTAAAAATTCAGTTTTTTTTGTGTGCTGAAAATAATTTTTACGAGCTGCAAATTTAACTATTCGATTTTATGTTGAAAATTGATGGTTACTTCAAAATTCAACTTCCTGGTTGAAAATTCTTCGAGTAGAAAATTTAACTGTTTTATAGGGAATTCGCCTTTTTGGCTTGAAAATTTAACAATTTGTTTGAAAATTTTTTTCTCTCTTGACAAAAAATCTTTCTTTCTTGAAAATTCACTCGAAAATTTACATTTTTGTTGAAAATTCAACTATTTGGTTAAAAATTAACTTTTTGGTTTTATTACTTTTATTACTCTCTCTTAAATAAAAAATCTTTCTTTGTTGGAAATTCATCTCTTTCGGTAGAAAATTTAATTATTTTGTTGAAAATTCGTTCCTTTCCCTTGCAAGTTTAACTATTTGTTTGTAAATGCAACTGTTCGTTTGATAATTAATTTTTGTTGTTAAAAGTTTAACTATTTCTCTGAAAATCTAATTATTTTATGGAAAATTCGTTTTTTTTTTGCTTGAAAATTCAACTATTCGGATGAAAATGCAATGGCTTGTGGTTGAAGTTTTTTTTTTATTCCACCATTTGGTTGAAAATGTTGGTTCCTAAATACAACTGTTTGGTCTAAAATTAATTTGTTTGTTTGTTGAAAATTCAACTATTTCTTTAAAGAATCATATTTGAGAGTCAACTGTTTTCTGCAACACTCGACTTTTAAGCTCTAAAAACTCAACTCTTTCGTTAGAAATTTATCTCTTGTCGTAAAAAATAAATCTTTTTTGTTTGAATATTCAGGTCATTTTATTTAAAAGAATTTTCAACCCTATTGTTCCCCTAGTTTCGCGAAAAACTACCCTATTTCCCCTCTTTTGAGAGAATTTTGGGCTGCGAAGTCCGCTAAAATATTATGTTTTGGTGTTTTATTTTAGTCATTTATCAAATGATATCGCAGAAATAATTTTGACTCAAAGGGAGTAGGGGGGTGTTCATATTTGCGATGTCACGTAGTTTTTGAACGGCCCCTTAAAGAAAAAGGGTGTGAATAATTTATATGAAAATTCAAAGCTGACCACAGCAATATTTGCTATCTTAAATGCCCGTTGGCCTCTTGAAACGATGCAGCTATTAAGTGCATCCGCAATTAAATTAATTGCTATTCGAACCATAAGACTTTGAGGAGCTGCAGTGTTTCGTCTATAAAGATTATTTTTATGATCCTAATAAACCGGCTCTCTCAGGCCTCAGTTCACGAGCTTTCTAAAGGTCGTTGCATATGTATTTTTTTCTTCCACTCTTATTTTTTCGCTGGATTTTTATTACTCCTCTCTGGGGGGTTATGCAATATATCTTCTGGTAAAACGATTTTTCTTGATTCCCCAATTGAAGTCACGTTGGTCTGGGTGTAGGATTTTCAAAAAGTTTCAGTCAGACATTCAGAGAAGATATAAAAGTTGTTTTCCAAAAGCTCAGGAAAAGAATTGGAAACAATACAAAAAAAATTCCTCTCATCTAGTGCGAGATAATCTGCTGAAAGTTCTTGTGTGGAAGGTAGTCCAAGTAAAGAGAAACCAGTCGGTAACGTAATCTGTTCCGTGCATGAGATCCAGTTTGTCGCACGATGACATTCGACAATGAGAACACCTACGCAACGTCTCGTCATGAAAACCAAACGAGGTGTAGAACTTTTTCCACTCCAGTAAAAGGCAACCCAACACCTAACGAGATTGAGAAAATAACCAGAGATTTCGTTTCCCAGTTTCGAAAACTGAAATCCTCACGATTTTGATGTAGATGGGACATCACACATTCTTCTTCTTTACTTGTTTCCCTAATTTCTCACCTTTCAGCATCTGTTAGGTTTTCATTAATGATCATCCTCCTTGTTCAATCGATCTTACCAAATATTTTCCATCCTGATGGTTCTCTCTTAATCATTCACTTTACTTCCCTATCTTTAAGGTAATTCTTTATATTCCTTTTCATCCTTTCCATTACGCTCTGACACCTTTCTGAACTCTTTCCTTTAAATTCTCTCCAATCACTTCCTCTAAAAAAAACGTATTTCTTTTCTCTTGTTTAAATTCTTTGTCTTTATACCACCTTTCCTTAATCTCCAGCTTTCCTTAGTCTATCCCTTCCGTATTTTATCAACAAACAATATCTTTCCGTCCATAATTACATTCTTCTTCAAAACTTTATCTCTTTCATCATCCTTTCATCCACTACCGACTGTCGTAACTTCCAAAAATATCTTCTCCAGGCTTCTTACCATATTGTATTTGTGACTTCACCCCGGGGGTTCAAGCTTTGTGTGATGATCTTTGAAGATGGGTGGGGTGGAAACAATTTGTCAAAATACTACTTTTCCAATTTAATTATAGATTTCTAATTTTAATATTCATTGCAGCCCGCCGCTATCGAGGATCTGCGAAGATGGACATCAACCGAGGCACTTGGGGATGTGACGGTACCACCGGACTGCATGTCCAGGATCTTGGGAGATACGACCGATGACAGTGCTGTTGATCACAAGCTTCCTAGTCCCGAGGAACAGGTTCAGGCTGTAGCACTCAAGTGAGTAGGATACTTGACATTACCATATCTGGGATCCTTACTTATGCACCAACTTTGCACTTCAAGTAGAATATCCTCTACTCTGCAGTCTAAACCTAACGAAAGTCAATAGGTGGTGCCTCAAGTGTCTTTGGCTCTAGTGTTGTCTAGATTTACTTGGCACGAGTGGAAAGAAAATATTTTTTAGTGCCGTTCCCCTTATGACTGAAAGCTTACATTCTTAACTGTTAGCTTATTCAGAACAAAAATAGACTCAATTTATGAAACAGGATAAATATTTCTATATTAATACCGACGAGCAGATTCAACCATGATAAATTCTAGATTCAGATCATAAATGTTGTTATAATTAGTCAGCATATCAAATAAAAATTCCAAATCACTCATTTGCAGATTCCCAGCAGAGATAGTAGCTGTCGATGTAAGTGGAAGAGGATTCTATCGTATGTCAATGCGAAGACGATCCTTGCTATCTGGACCTGAAACACAAGAGACAGCCGTGAAAAGAAGGTCGCGTCCCAGGAGGCCTAGAGGGAAGAGACGAAACACGATCGCTGGAACTGATCAGAAAGAAATTCGTCAAGCTATAGAAGGGTCAGTATAATTTGCACTCTTGGTATCAAATCTACTGTCCAGTATCTGTTTACTATCTAGTCATCTACTATTTATTGTATACTATCTACTACATCTACTATCTAGATTTGAAATCTAGATCTTCTTGACTTTCTCACATTACAAATTCTGGTTGTTACAAGTTCCTGGTGGCTATTATTTTATATAAGGCAGCATGATCCATGAAGTTGCTGCATTATTTTTCTGACATTGATGTAGTCTAAGAACAATATTTATGTAGTCTCTAAATCAAAGCGCTTCGAGTCACAATAAGTAGGCTTCAAAGAGTAGAAGTTCGCCACTTAAGAGTCTGTGCTACCAACGATTTATTATTCCCGTTTTGAAGTCGCTTCGATAATCTCGCGCAAGTCTCGGCGGTATTGGCTAGCATAAAGGAATCATATAATCCGTCACGCTCGATAAAATCCAGCAATTCCTCCTGGTTTATCGAACCATGCAAAATTTTGTCTACCAAGCTTTCAGTGAAGTTAGGTTCAAATCTTTTGGTTATGTCTACTTTGAGTCAAAATTGGTACGGAATTTAATCTAACAATCAATCATCTTTCAGGGAAACGACGGTGGATGAACCTGAGGACATAGCAGGACCATCAAGAGCGCACCGATCAGCGAGTACCGATATCTTGGGATCTTCAAAAAAGCATTCGCCCTTGGAGAAGAAATCGCACTTCAATACGCTGAAGGCATGGGGAATTTCAAGACTGAAACTTATCAGCCCCAAGAACAGTCAGAGCGCGCAACAGCTCCAACAACCGGAAGCCGATAGTGGCTCATTGAGTCCCGACAGGACGGCCGAAGGCCAAACGTTCTTACCGGAAGAGACTAATATCTACGAAACCGTGACGACCAGGCGAAGAAAGGACAAGTCCCATGAAAGAAAACCTAGTTCGTCCAGTTCTAGTGGTAAAAGCACTTCCAGTATTCCAGTCTCCGTACCTAGCTCGGACAAACAGCTGAGTGTTAAGTTGAGAGAAAGTGCTGCACAAAGGAGAGAAAGAAGAAAAGGAAGCGGCAGAGACGACGCTCCTCATTCTAGTTCCGGAAACTGGAGCGCCTCCTCCGAAAGTGGAAGGGCCAGTATTGGAAGCGAAACGACTACCACGACGCACCAACCTAGGTATCAAAAATCAATATTAATCTTTTCAAAACTTGAATTCCCCTCTGAAATGAAGACAACTTTCATTCTCTCCAGGAAGTTACTCGTCAAGAGCATTTTTCCACTTTACGTTTATCATTCTTTACGAAAATCCTTTTAAGTTTTTGAACTGGGATGTTGTTTGCTCAGTAGTTTCGATATTTGCAATGAAACTTATAAGAGAAAAAATATTTCAGATCGACAACGACAGCTTCCATTGGCACGTCATCAACATCCTTGTGCCATGTTCGTAGGTTCAAGGGACGAGATACATCAGCTTCATCTTCAGTCACCTCTGAAGGCACCTTGACCCCAGATATCATTCACGATATCGGACCGGTTCCGTTTTCAGACGACGGGGAAACATCCTCTGTGTATTCTTGTGATACAGAAGGATATTATACCTCCTTCCACATGGATTCTGGCTTAAAGACTTTGAGGGAAGAAGAAATACTTCCACAGAGTCCTCTTGTTAGGTCCTGTAACCTTGATTCAGATCCAACATCTCCAGTCGTTGAAAACGAGTACGAATTGTTTGGAAGAGGATCGACTTCGACGACTACAAGTTCAGCGGGAACAGTCTGTACTGCTCTCTTAGCCCCTCCACCACCGGAAAGGAAATCCAGCTTAACGGTTGTTGCAATGGTAGGATTTCTTCAAACTTCCATCTAGTATATTTTATCTCATTTTCTTTTTCTAATTCACTCAAATCATTACAGGTTCATGGTCAGAACAAGCCAGGTGGTGAATCTCCGGACAGTGGTCACAACACCTCTTCATCCCCAGTTGAATCTGCATCGAGTCCAGCTTGCACAGGAAGATCATATTCGGAATTCGAATACTCGGAATCGAGCGACCTGGAAGGATGTGACCGCATCGAAAGGATTCGCTCTAAAACCGCAATCAATACGAGTAGAATTCCATCCATGTGTGTCATCACCCCTCCAGGATCAGATGACGAACATGCAAAGGACAGGGATAAGAATAAACAGGCAAACAATGAGAGTCCCGGTTCAGTCTTAATGTCTGCGACAGTAGGAACTTCCAAAATGGAGGTAATTAATGGTCAGGATAAGAACCTCTACGCGACTGTTCAGACCGTTTTACCATCACCGGAACAAAAGGCACCAGTGCAATCCTCAGTTTCTACAAAAGTCAGTCCCCTTAGTGGAGTTCTTGGAAAACTTCGTGGTGTGCTGCCTCTGACGGGCAAGAAGCATCAACAAAAAGTGAACATCCAGGAACTCATCAACCCAGACTCCGGCGACTATGTTACCATAGCCGACGTGAGGAACAATAATGACAAACATCCGGATTCCACTCTGACGATTCGTACTCCCGTAACTTACGCGAATGCTGATCTCTTCAAGAAGGATGCGGAGTATGTTAGCTTGAGTGAATTGCCAAAGAAGCCGGATTCTTCTTTGGAGAGGAAGAGACAGGGTGCGAGAGTAACGTTAGATTCGGAGGGGAAGGTTGTTTACTCGTCCGATAGTTTAAGGAGGAGGAAAGGAGCACATACGACATTCAACCCAGGTTGGTTTTCTTTTGGGATACATTTCTTTTATGATACAAATCATCATGAGAAACTAATTCGAATTCATATCGGTTTCAGGTCCTTTTGTGAAGGAAGGGGTTTCGCCAAGTCCTTCTCCATTGCTTCATCGAGCTCATGTTAATGTGAGAGCCGTCAACAGGACAACTGATTCCGTTGATGGAAACACCAAGTTCTCACCACCAACATCTCCCCAACTGGGGAAAGTCATAATCAGAGCTTCAAAGAGCCCAGATAGAGCAGCGAGTCCAGATTACATCAGAACTCCATCAACAGTCGTCAGTCCCACCTGCCCTACCAGTCCCCATAAACAACTTCGCGGCGCTTACGTCAACGTTCAAGGCGACGAAGGTAAGACGCCCTCTGATCCGAGCACTGATCATGATGATTGCACTGGAAAAGGTAGATTAGAGGGCACTCGATCATCCGCCGACCATCACCGACCTTCGACTAATGTAAACAGAACGCGAGGTCAGTTGCTTTCGGGTAGGGGAACCTATCGCCCTGGAAATCCCAAAACGCGAACCCTAACACCCACTAAAATCTATACCAAACCTCTAAAAGATAACAAACAAAAAACTTCTCTCAATAATCCTCGAGATACTATAGCCAAAATAACCAGGGATGAAAACCATCCTCCGGAAGAGTTTAAAATTCAGTCCGAAAGCGAAACCGATCAAGTCTCATCGCTAGTCACAGACACCCCAGTCTCTAGAAATCAACGAAAAGTGCTTAACCCCAACTCGAGGCTCAATTATGAAAAATCATTGCGTCTCCAAAACCTGCAACCAAGTGGTACTACTCCCAAATTATGTAGAAAGCTTCTAGTATCGGATTTAGACACTCCTGACTTCTTTATAAAAACCCTGAGACCTTCTCATGATAAAGAAAATGGAATTATTGTGAATGGTATATGCAAGATAGACGAAAACGCGTCCACTTCAAATAACGATAATTCACTTGTAGAAAATACTGACTCTCTCACTTCCAGCTCTGTACATTCCAGTTTCATCAATTCTGATTCCATAAATTCGGATAGCATCAATTCAAAAGACAAATCAGAGACGAAAGTTGATCGTAAAGTAAAGCGAAGTGAAAGCTACCGAATGGCAAACAGTCCTATAATGTTTATCAAAAAGTTCGCCAACCATTCCGACAAATCTTCAAAGATCTTCAGAACTCCTTCTGAAGAATTGCAGGAGGAGCTTTTGAAAGAGAGGATAAATTATCCTGACACGGTTTCGAGTCCCGAACCACAGATTGACCAGAATGCGGATTTCGAAGTAAACCTAATTACCTGTCCTGTTCCTACAATTCCGACTAGTCCTAGACCCAGAGCATTGGACCTTGAACCTGTGAAAGCCCTTCAGTATTCAGGAAACGATACAGAAATTTGGTAGTTAGTGAAAAAACTAAAAGTTTTAACAGTTAGATCCGTCATGGAACAAGATACAATCTGTTTTTCCTGTACTAAATCCTTTAGAAATTTTCAACAAACAACATATTTGGCACTATCAAGATGTACAAGTTTCGATCAGGGTTGATAGTTTCATAAATATATTTATGGATGTTTTTACAAATACTTTTATGACGATAGTGGTCACGTTTTCGCTATCTAGCGTTAGCTCACGATCTCGCAGCTGCAGCCGGGAAAGACAGACCCCGCATTTAATTCTGGATTGATAAAGGGGTCTCCCTATACAAGTGTCGAGTATTTTTCGCATTGTACGGTTTTTACGATAAAGGAAACGGGCAACCCCAGCGAAGATCGGCTTTCAACAAGGTTAAGTGATAAGGAGTCTCTTCTCTACCTCCCCACATCTCTAATCTGAACGTTGCTTTGTACATGAGCGTCTTTTTTTCTGGCTAATCTTCATGAACTTATGTATCACTATTCTATGATAAGAGCATAATGTATCGTCCTATTCTTTCCATCAGCTCAAGGCGATCTGAATTAATTTTACTTCCGAATAGGCTTATCGGATCTTCCAAAATAGTGTCCTTCAAGTTACACGAAATGCCTCAGCACCATAGCTCGTTTGCAAACGCATTCTTATCAATTATGCAACCTTGTTCTTCAAATGCTTATCTCTTCTCCTGAAGAGAACCTTAAACGATATCTTCAGGATTATCATTAAAATGCAGGATTCCGGCTCAGCAGTATCTTGTATTCTAGCAACTTGCTCCTTACATTTAAGAGCATCTTCCATCTTCTGAAGTGTTGAGCTGATGATAATTTCCTCAAACCTGTAACAAAACAACCAGTTGAAAAGTATAATCCATCAGTTCACACTGATTAAAGTCATTCTCTGTAAGTCTATATTGATGAGGGTAGAATTTTTATTTGTATCAATACATAATTCAGAGATAATAAATTGCAGTCTACCGAACACCGTTTCCGCGATTTCTAGCTGAGGTTGACGACCTCGGAAGCATTTCATAAAGCATAGTTTTAGCACATGTTTCTCTTTTTTGGCATATCAAATGTAGGAAGTGACTGTGGATTTAGCAGAGAATAAAGAAGGCTAGGCTTCAGGGAAGAATCGATATGAATAAGATGGAAAAGAACAGGGGTGTTCCGAGCAAATATGCAGTCAGCCCTTATCTTTATTCTTTAACGATATTAGCTGTCTCAATGAGCCACTGAATTGCGTCAGACTTCGATGTTTATCCCAGACGATGAAACCAGATGCAGATAAATAAAATTCCCAACCGCTCCACTCCCTCTGTGAATGTGGGGGGTTCAAATACTTCCACTCCACTGCCAGTGGTAAGATTCAGTCAACGGTCCGGTCTCAAGACCGGACAGTCCAGTCTTTGATTTCTTTAAAGAGATTCTAAAATCGAATTTCCGGGCATTATCAACTTAGGGGGTTCTATTTTAATTTGCGATTTTTATGTCAGTTTAAGATACAATAACCTTGAATTTTCGGACTTTTTGTGAATCAATTCCGGAAATAAAAAGAAATCTCGGTTATTTCGGAACGAAGGGATCTTGTTTGTTTTTCAATTCCGTAATGCAAAACAAGTTCATTTGGAAACCATTCGTGGAAGCTGATAACTTTATCTCTGGGCACGGAAGTAATCTTCCCGGTAGACAAACCGTCGCCAAAGTCGGTGCAAACAAATCTGTTTCTTAGGAGAAAGTTATCGTTTCTGTCAGTACAATTTAGCAACTGAAGATGTTGGCACGACACCTTCTCTTCTTGGCAACTCGAAGACCCCGTAAGTCATAAAAGAATAATTTCGAAAGTGTGAGAAATGAATTTTTAGTTAAGAAAGATATTTTGCTCTTCATACCTTGATGTCG
This sequence comes from Andricus curvator, assembly GCA_932195095.1. Classification (NCBI taxonomy): domain Eukaryota; kingdom Metazoa; phylum Arthropoda; class Insecta; order Hymenoptera; family Cynipidae; genus Andricus; species Andricus curvator. The sequence goes on from CAKNYM010050429.1 coordinate 31,693, forward strand.
AAAGTAGTTCGACATCAAAAGTTCAAAAGTAGAAATAAAAATTGCAAAGTATCTTTTTCAGGAACTGAATGATTTTTAGACTTAATTGAAAACGCTTTTGGGTAACTCTAACAACTGCTAAAATTCAGAACCAAAGTGATAAGACAAAAAAGTGAATAATATCAAGTGCGCAGAAAAAATTATAACGATGGAATCTTCCTGGAATTCATCAATAAAAAATAATTGATATTTTTCATTTCATATATAACGGTTAAGGTCTTGACCGAAGTTCCAAAAAAGACAGATAGTGCATAATATTATTACGTAGCAAAATGAGCAATTACGAATAAAAACTCTTCTTTGTTTATCTTTCTTTCCAATTATCACCGTTCAATACAAATGCTTTAATCTCATATTAAGTAGTTTGAAGTCGTTGGAAAACTGAAGAAAGAATTTATTAATAAATTCAGAATCTCAAGTTTTGTTTCCTTTAATTTACCACGAAATAAATTCCAAAGATATTTTTAGTCGTAAAGTGTTTATTCTGCTTTGAAATGAAAATTATCTCTGGTATTTAATCTGTATGCAACATAATTTTCCGTTAGTAATTTTCCTATCTGGTCTAGTATATGTCACATAAATATGACATCATGATTATCTTGACCTTCCACGATATCAAGTCCTGAACTCTTCTGACTAATCCAGGAGCTTCAAAAAGAATTTATTTGTTTAAATTAAATAAATGTTAAAGTAGATAAAGAATAATGATTTCTAATTACATATGAAGCAAAAAATTGAAGTATTTGTAATTTCTGATCTATTACTTAACGACCATGATCTCTAAGCATAATGGATCACTTTATCTCACATCACGCTTCCCCTTTTTTTATACGGATGTCAAAACAGAGCTGAACAACAGATGTAACCCCGATGAGCTCACAGCTGTTGACATTTTCCTTCTTCTCGCTTATCTCTCAACAAAGTGAACTTAAAAGTTTATTATTACCGTAATTACTTCAATATTCCTTCTTCCCGCTAGAATATGTTTCGCAAAAAAGCTGTTCGAAACCATTTTTGTCTTTCCGAAAATTCTCGATAGGCTCGAACAAAAATCGATTAGATTTTGCTATCACCGAGAGAAATTTCAGAAGTTATCCTAAGGTCAGAAAAGTTCAACATATTAATCATAACTCAAAATTTATCACTCTTATAAGTGAATTTTTGATAATGGCGTGCGAAAGAGATCATAAAAATTTCTGATACCTTCAATTAGGGTCACAATGCCGTTGCTGTGCGACCCAATTCCAAATCAGTTATCCGTTTATATAAACTGATATAAACTTTTTTAAAACGTGCCACCATTGATCAAAACCATAATTTCTAAAGCAGGTAAAGAAAGTTCGTCAATTGAAGGGTACCAGGAAATAACGAGGTAAGGTACAAAATGGCAATTTTACAGGAGAGCAAAAAAATATTCTGTAAAATCTGATGCTTGCTGAATCGATACCAAAAAAGTTTGTCTGCAAAGAACCTTCCAGTTATGAGAAAATAAAGTTCAAAGTTGACGATATCGGGTTGACACTTTTTTTTACGGTGTCCGAGTTGACTTAGGACAGTGATAAAAAATGAAATAATCAACTCAAAAAAAATCTGTTAACCCACTCCCGAGATGTTGAGTTGTTGAATACAGGGGAAGAATTTTTGATGAAAACACCCGCTATATTTTCTCATAACTGGAAGGTTCTTTGCAATCAAACCTTTTTGATACCGACTCAGCAATACATCAGTTTGGAAATATATTCATGTTTTTCTTTTTAATTGCGAATTTGATTTTACAGAATGTAAAATAAAAAAAAATGTGTACAACTAGCTTTGTATTATTACTATAAAAAATTTTTCACGAAAATATCCCTTACCTCGTTTTTTTCTGCTGCCCTTCAATTAAGAGCCTTTCTTTTAATTGTTCAATGATTCCTTGTGATCGAATAGTTTCATTTAATTATTCATTTTATAATCAAATCACAAAACTTCTTTGTTTAAAAACATTTTTCCTATACATCTATTTAAAGAAGAACAAACATTTCCCCTCGTCGATACGTAGTTACATTGTAGCGATATCATGTCCAAAGCGTAAAATACACAATTGCATTTGTGTTCACACTCATAATCATACGAGTTGAAATTATGACTGGTCGGGACATTATATTGATAATCTCAGCATATCGCCACGCGTAGTAACAAGTTCAAATAAAAATGACCAAATCTAGGCCTGTCAATTGAAGTAATTTTTAAAATCCAATATGGTATTTTTCCCATAGAGCCCGAAAGCAACGACCACCCACCAGTGAAACTTATAGACTTTTTTTAATTACTAAGGATACCTTAATTCGTGCCATGACGATGTACATATTATTAGACGACTAATTGACAAGTGATTAATTTAATTAATTAATTCCATTGATTACAATAATACAGAACTTAAACTGCGCACAGTTTTAGAATTTAATAGAGGCTCATGTGAATCAGAATTGCAAATCCTTTCACCTTAAACTTTACATTTACACCATGCCTCGTTGACACAGTGACGACATAGATTTTATATCAAAATATCTTTATTTTTGTGAAATTTTTTGCATGAATTTTTGCATTGTTTTGGAATTTTTCCCAGTGTTTTGTTGTGATCAATTTTTTAGAAAGTGAGAGCAACGTTTACAAATTAATTTTTTCAAAAAGAAAATAAATCACCGTGTAAACGTGGCATATCACGCATGTTAGTTCGTAAAGTGTGCTCACCTCGCGTTGTAAGTAGCGTCTATACCAGTGACTAACATTAAACTAACTTTTCTGGCTAAAAAATCCAGAAATGTATCTTGAAAGATGTTTTTTTAAAAATATTGTTGCTATTTATAATGGTGCCTTTCTGGTTCTAATCTCGGTTTGTTGTGCCTTATCCGTCCAAAAAAGGTGTGTCTAAAAAAAAACTGAAATGTCCCAGTGTTTAATATTTATAATTTATCAAATTTTCACAAAAGCACACCTTTGACTGGCACGACAATCGAGACGAAAAACTGCTGTAACAATAATTGCTTGCAACTAATGACAATGGTGATGATAAAACACGGACGTACTTGCAACCTGGGGAGGGTATGCTATTGCAATATTGTGTATATGTGAATACGTTTTTCCTTTTATTTAAGTTTTTTGTTTCTCCTCTTTGTTTTGTATGCGTCTGAGTATAAATTTAATATGTATATGTATGTATTTTTCTAATGCGTTTTTCTTTCCATTTTATCTGTACATAGTGCATCGTTCTATAAATTATATATGACGATGACGATAATTATGATCAATAATAGTATCTATGACTGTATGTGAATAGACGTATTTTTCAAATCGAAACTATATTTGCATTTTATCATTTACTTTTCACCCGCACATAAAAGCACCTTTCAAATTCAAAGATCTCACGTAATGTCGATTTGTTTCCCTCGGTTGTAATTACTCGTGTTTGTTATGTTCTAATCCTTTGTTAAATGTTTATTCCAACTTCCCATCCTTGCACCTGCACTTTGATTTGTGTTGTGTACATAGTTCTATGTACATATTATCATAGTTTTAGAAAAAAATCATGCACTTTACACAGTGTGGCACTCCCATAGTAATCTTTCATAGTTCCATGCTCGATGCTCGGTGAGTACATTTTTCAGTTTCATCCCCAAATACCAGAGTTGTACAACCTTTATTTTAATAATTACATTTCTACATTTTAGCTTTTTTGTGTATTTTATATCCATAAAAATATATTGAAGAACCCTTTACATAAAATAAACATGTACAACTCTGCAGCCAGAGAAAAATCTTCAATTTAAAAAAAAGATATTTCTTTGGTATCACAAATGAAGGTCGACTTTGATATTGATTAATCGCTATGTATTTTTTTATAAAAAAAACTGTTTCTAGAAAATGTCAAAGTCAATCTCACATGAGGTGATTTTTTACTTGTTCACTAACACGGCACACGTTTCGCACCAAGTTTGATGCTTTTGCAAAATGCCTGCTTTTCTGGAAATTGCTTGCTTTCATTAATTCCCTATGCTTCATCAAAACTTCTCTTTCTGGTGGAATCTCTGACAAATAGATCTGAAAACGATGCTAATATTAAAACTCAAAATTTTCTGTCACATTTCTTGTAACTAATTAATGTTGTTCTCTAAAAATTAAAAATGGACACAAGTCTATAGATTTGAGAAGCTTGCAAAACGAAATGGGAAATAAAAGAGCAATTTAATCAAGAATTAATTTGTGTTCCAGACAACACGGTGCTACCAATGGCTGGGGATTCGATTCCAGTACAAGTGATAGTTCAGCAACCACCACCATATATAGGTCCACCACAACCCCATGATATGAGGAAAGCACAGAGTTACGAAGATTTTGCTAACGAGTCGAAGGCTCAAACATTGTTCTACTCGCAACAATGCCCTAAACCAATGTACGACAATAGGTCGAATTATTATCAGCAACAACAGCCTGTGGTATATCACCAACAAACCTACATTGATGATCCGAGGCATTATCAAGTTTACGATCCGAATTCGCAGTACTTTGATCAACAACATATCCCGCAAAATTATGCTGAAAACCAAATGTTGTATAATCAGCGAGTTGTTCAAGCCCAAAATGCAAGGAATCAACAATTTTTCACTCTCCCGAATCGAAGGTCTCAAAGAGACAATGAACCACCTCGAAGTGTCACACCAGATATTACGAGAGGATTGGGACGTGGTCCAGTCAGTTCTATGCACATGTTGGCTAGACAGGGTCAAAACCCAGTGATGGAACAAATGGGCTATCATGGACAAATGGAATCTGATGCTTATATGGATTTAAATAGAAGGCATGTCGAATTAGAGGCTAGAAGCAGACTTTTGCAGCAGCAGCAACAACAACAACGAAATTTACCTGTGGACGTTAAAAGCAGGTAAAGAAATTATTTGAAAATATGTTAAAGTGTTTAATTTGTTTAACACAATCTAATTCTAACAACCGGTTGAAATATAAATCTCGAGAGATAAAGTTGTTCCAATTTATTATTTCAGGTTCGCAGCACCTCAGGGTCTATCTGCACTCGGTTATCGATTTTTCGCATCTTCGCCAGTACAGCCCTTGGATAGAAGGTCCCCCTCCAACGAGAGTTTGAAACGCACCCCTATTTCCCCAATCGGACCAGAACACAATAATGGATTTAAGTCATCAACACCAACTGCCAGATCAACACCAACCGTCGCTGAACGTCTAGCTTTAACTACAAAAGGCCCTGCTACAAAAGTTAGTACATCAGGAAGAAGTACCCCAGTTTCGGGATCTTCCTCTGGAAGAAATACTCCCACGAATTTGGTTATTTCCCCAACGAGAAGCACCATGTCGAACGAGGAACTGTTTGCTGCGATTCACAAGTCAAAGAAAAGGCTAAACATTAAGGAAGACAGCGAAAATCTCTCTCCATCTGGGTCCATGAATTCTCTTGTCAAAAATAATGCCGGAACAAGGCATAGCTGGAGTCCTGAATCTCAGAAAGTTCCCGAGGTAAGCCTATTTTTTTATTTTTGTGCCATTGTTTACCATACTACATAGTTGCTTAATCTAAATTAATTTTAATATTCTCGCTCTATTCTTTACCTTCCCTTTCTACATTAATAGTTTATTATCTAACATGAGTTTTTCTACTTTATGCCATCCATTAACATTCGTGATAATATAATCGCTCACTGATACCCTCCCCTCTTATGGAAATATATTGGCTTCTTTCATCACCTATTATATTTCCGTTCATTAAGTGCCAATAATCGCATTTCTCCCATCAATCTTATTAACTCCTTCCCTTTTTTACCGAGCTATCTCTGCACGGTAAAGCACGTCTCTATCTCGTTCCTCCTGATGCTTTGACCTTATTCAATCTCAATCTTCCATTTTTCTTCCTTCGTCCCTTTTAGAGCCAGCTAATTTTTTCTTCACCCACGTGCTGATGTTCTATCTCTTTCAAGGTGTTCTGCAATTATCCTCTCCACTCTCCCTCTTTTCTCTTAAGTCCATGAATACATTTTCCTCTACATCCTATATAGCCTTTCTTCTTTTTCTTTACTTTTTCCCCTCACTACTATCCTTTCATCATCTGTTAGATTTTCAATAATTATCATCCTCCTTCGATTGATCTTAACGTATATTTTCCATCCTGATGGTTTTATCTTTATGAGTCATTATGTTTGTACTCTGCCTCCTTATCTTTGAGATTCACATAATTCCCTTTCATCCTTTTCATTCATTCTTTTTCTAACACCTTTGTGACTTCTTCCCTTGAAACTATAACCACCACCTGTCTTAACTTTTTAAGATATCTTCTCTTCATCTTTTATTTACGATTAACCTAATTTTCTCATCTTTCCAGATACCTCCAACAGTTCAAGTACCATCGACTACCTCACGCCTCGACTTCAAGCGTTTGCTTCTTCAGCAAAGCGTCAAAACTGGACCAACGAGGCTTTCAGCTGCCGAGCAGCTAAAACTTTCCCGTCAACAGTGCCAGTTACAACAATCTCCTCAAAATTCTCCACTTTCTCCTCTCTCAAAAGTCCTCAGTCCTAGGTCAGCTTGGAGGTTCCAAACACCCAGGACAGATGTACTTTCTTCGACAATAATCGAAGACACAGCAGCTGAGGAAAAAGCCATGAAACCTTCTCCAGAAAACACCATGCCTTCTGCGAAATCTAGACGACAATTGGATTTATGTAAACAGAAGGAGAACCAAGAGACTCAAAATGAAAATAGGTTTTCAACTAAACTGATGAAGGAGCTGAACAATGCCAGTGATATGAGAACACAAAATCCTCAAACTAAAATTGAAGCTTCTGAAAACAGAACTGAGTTCAGAACCGATAATAGAATAGAGATTCCTCAAATTTCTGAAGAAAGGGTGCCTCCTCTACATTCTCAAAGTACCATGTTGAATTTCAGAGAAGAGACGAAAGATTCTTGTCCACAAACTGCAGCACAAACCAGGTCGAGTCAAAATGCGATCAGCGCGTTTGAGAGTCGTAGACTGAGCAATCAGCTGGCGAAAGCACAATTTTTGGCCAGTAGCCTCCCAGTTGGTCAGAATCAAAATCAAAATCCTGTTCTCCAAAAGCGATTTAGGGCGCGATCTGAATCGCCTCAACATGCGATCGCGCAAAATGTTACTCGTAGCCCAAGTGCGCCAACATTAGAGACTGCTCTTTAAATTCATCAGGCCCAATTTTGTGGGCGATGGTCAATTCCGCACGCGGCTTCCCATCACGCAGCCGAACTTCTGCTTGCTAATGAGGACTATAATTTAGAAATGATATATTTCTAAATTACCAAGTGCTTGATTAAAATTTTCTATATTTCGCACATTAGGGTTTATTAGGCACAAAGGATTGCCTGCGTGAGTGGAAGCCGCGTGGTGGGGGGACAGTGAACAGGTAGCTGACGGTCTCAGCTACCTGCACAGAATTGTCCTCTGCCCCAATTTTGTTACCTCCAAGGGGCCCAATTTGTAAGATTTGATGTTTGTAATTAGAAACGAAAGATACGGCGGTTCTGTGTATTGTATCGATGCGAATGAAACGATTGGATTTTTTTTTATAAGACTGAATTTTGAAAATCTAGATTCTGGATTCCAGATTTTCGATTCAGAAGTGACTGAAAGTAAAGTATTTTGTACCAGAGGAAAGTCGGCAGAAAAACGTACCTCGCAGTAGACATTTTTATGATACTATTTATACCCGAAATTATTTAACGAACCAAAGTGTTCACTGTGGAATGTAAAATATTGGAGCATGTGATTTCTTTGTAGAAATATTTTGTCATTTGCTAGAAAACTTTTGTAATGCGTATCCGAATTGGCACCTCGCTCGAAGGCGATTCTAAGTTATTATTTATTTTTTTACAATGCACTGTAAAAGCCTCGTATTTTGATACGTCGGAAATGTAAATAGCGAATAGTAATTTTTATTAGAAGGATAGCTGGCTTAAAGTCTTGATTGCTTGCTAGTCTAGTCGGGATGTATATTAGATTTATTTATGAGCTGGAGCTATAAAATTTAAATTCAGTCTCGGCACTTATTTTCTGCATTTATTTATATTTATTATTAAAATGAATCTCTGAGCGTTTTAAAAAGCGCTTTTTTCCTAAATATTAACGATTTTAGTTTTTTGGAAATTTAAATGGATACTTGGACTGAAGTTAAAGTTTATTTTTGCGAAAGCTCTTAAATTGAAAGAGTCAAGAGTGCTTTGAAGACATTTTTATTTAAACAAATTGTATCGTGAGACGCGTACTAGTAGAGAAAGAGAAAATGTATATTTTAAAAGAAACGCCTATGTAGGCCTTATAAGCAGGCAATGAATAGTAATATATTCAAAAGACAAGTATAGTGTTAAAATGAAAGAGTTGCCTTAATTAAATTATTGAAACTTCAAGTAATCGCCAGCAACGTAATCTCGTATTTGCGTTTGCTGAAGCGGTGTTTATCGCTGAAATCGAAACGTAATTTTAGAACTTAAGCCGAAGAACGTGTTTTGTACTTTGCTCAGAATAAAAAAGAGATTTTACAAACCGAATATGGGTCTAATTATTATTAAATTAGATAGAAAATGATGTAATTTCAAAATTTTTTTAATATTAAATTTTTAAGCTTTTCAATATTAAAGAAGTATCAATAAAATTCCTTGAATTTTGATGATTTTGAGGACTAAAGTCAAGAGAATTGAGGAAATTCACAATGTAGTCAAAACTATAGAACTTTTATTACAAAACTCAAAAATTGCATAATTTTAAATTGACAGTTTAAAAAATAAAAACTCTTCAAGTTTAAAGATTTACAATTGTTAGTTCTACAATTTTGAAGAGTTAGAATTAACAATTCTTGACTTTTGAAAATATAGAATCGTAAATTATTTAATTTTAAAGATTTATATTTTAAAGATATATAATCAGGGTGGCGACTTGACCGGGAAACCGGGAAATGACCTGGAATTTTATTGACAGGGAAAAAACCGGGAATTTAATTTAAAAACCGGGAATTTACTTCTGATCATAGCAAAATTCAAGAAATATAATTTCACTTGGAACAGGGAATGTTTTACATGGAATGGGAATTTTTTAAAGGAATTATAATTCGGATTGAGAAAAAAGGAATTTTTAAAAATCCCTCTTTCAAGTCAGAATTCGTCACAATTTGAAAGTTCCCTCTTCTAAATTTTAGGTAATAAAAGTACTTCAAGCAGTTTTCAGAGTAGAAGTAGAATTTCAAAGAAGGAATATTTCTGAATTATAGTAGAAATTTTTTTCACATTGTTCGTTGCGAATTCATCGTTTTTTAGTTAGAAATTCAACTACTGGGTTAAAAGTTAAACTTTTTTTAAAAATTAATTTCTCTTTTTTTGATGAAAATTCAACTATTTTGTTGAAAATTGATATTTTACATTTAAAAATTAAACTATTTGTTTGAAAATGTATGTACTTTGTGGAAAATTCATCTATTTTTGTAGACAATTAAACTTTATGGTTGACAGTTCATCTTTTTGGCATAAAATTAAACTATTCCAGTTAAAGATTCATCATTTCAGTTGAAGATTCATCATTTTATTTGAAAATTTACCAGTTTGGTTGAAAATTAATTTCTTTAAACGAAAATTTAACTGTCCCATTCTGAGTCGAAAATTAAAATTTTCAGGTTCGGAATTCCACAATTTGGATAAAAATTTGTCTTTTTCATTGAAAATTTAACTATTCCGATGAAAATTCATGTATTTTGTTAAAAAATCGATTTTTTTGTTGGTAAAAAATTATCTTATTTTTCTTTGAAAGTTAATCTTCTTGTTTAAAAATTCTTCTTTTCGGTTAAAAATTCAAGTATTCCAGTCAAATATTTATTATTTTAGTTGAAAATTCATCTTTTGGGTTTGAAATAAAATTATTTGGTTGAAAGTTAAGCTCTTTTGTTAAAAATTAATTTTTTTTTTAGTTGAAAATCCATCGTTTTAATTAAAAATTCATTTCTTTGGTTGAAAAATGAGCTGTTTGATTGAAAATTTGTTTTTTCTTTGTATGTTTTTTGGTTGAAAATTTTTTTTCTTCAACTGAAAATTTAACTGTTAATCCAGTTGAATATTTCATAATTTTAGTTCAAAATTCATGTCTTTGGCTGAACATTCATTTTTGACTAAAAATTTGATTATTCAATTTTTGGTTGAAAAATTATCTTTGTTAGTTGAAAATTCGTCTTTTTTGGTAGAAATTAATCTTCTTGGTTGAAAATTAATCTTTTTGGTCAAGAATGCAATTATTCTAGTTAACGATTCATCATTTCAGTTAAAAATTCATCTTTCTGGTTTGAAATTCAACTATTACAGTTAAATATTTACAATTTTATTTGAAAATTCATCACTTTGTTTGAAAATGTAACTATTATTTTGAAAGTTAGTTTTTGTTGTTGTTAAAAGTTAGTTTTTTTTTAAACTAATTTTTTTAACTGAAAATTTAACTTATTCCAATTGAAAATTCCATAGCTGTTGTTGAAAATTCATCTTTTTGGTTAAACATTAATTTTTTTAACTTGAAATTTAATTATTAAAGTTTTAGTTGACAATTTATCTTTTTTTAGTAAAAATTAATTTTTTGGTTTGAAAATTGAACTATTTCAGTTAAAGATTCATTGCTTTAGTTGAAAACTCTTATGTTTGGTTTACAAATAATTTTTTTAATTAAAAATGTTACTATTCCATTTTCGATTGAAAATTATTATTTTTTCAGTTCAAAGTTTAAATATTTGGTTGAAAATTTGTCTTCTTTTATTAAAACTTCAAACCTTTCTTTAAAAGTTAATGTATTTGGTTGAAAAATTGTATTTTTGGGTAGAAAATTAATCTTTTTATTTAAAATGTAATCTTCTTTAAAAATTCGTCTTTTTGGTTGAAGATTCGAGTGTTCCAGTTAAATATTCATCATTTTAGTTGAAAATTGATCTTTTTGGTTTAAAATTTAACTATTCCAGATAAAGATTCATAATTTGATTTGAAAATTCATCACTTTGGTTGAAAATTGAACTATTTTATTGAAAATCCGTTTTTTTGTTGAAAATTAATTTTTTCAACTGAAAGTTTAACTATTCCATTTTTTTGTAAAAAATTGATATTTTTTAGTGGAAAATTTAAGTATTTTTTTCAAAATTCATTTATTTTGTAACGTTTTGCTCTGTTGTGTTAAAAGATGTTTAGAACGAACGTCATGAATTAAAATAAATGTTTGCGTTTTGCGGCAAATATAAATATGTTACTTTGAGTTGACCGGGAAAATTGAAAAACTTGACCGGGGAAAACCGGGAAATGACCGGGAATTTGAAATCGTCCGCCGAATCGCCACCCTGATAATATTGAACGATTCTTTTTAGAATAGTTCAATTATAAAGAGTTGTAATTGAAAATTTTTGAAAAATATGGGATTGCAAATTATTTAATATTCAAGATTTATATTTTAAAGATATGAAACTTTGAACGATTATATTTTGAATAGTTCATTTTCAAAGAGTCGTAATTAAAATTTTTTGAATTTTGAAACATGTAATCGCAAATTATTCAATTTTCAATTTTAAAGAGTTGTGATTGAAAATTCTTTAATTTTGAAATTGCAAATTATTCATTTTGCAAGACTTATATTTTTAATTTATATGTAATTTTGAACCTTTTTTTTTTATTAATAGTTTAATTTTAAAGATTTAAAATTCAAAGTTTTACAATTGTGAAGAGTTACAATTGAAAATACAAAATTGCAAATTATATAATTTTCAAGATTTATATTTTAAATATATATAATTTTGAATGTTTTTTTACTAGTTCAATCTTAATGATTTACAATTCAAAGTTTTACAATTTTGAAGAGTTACAATGAAAACTTCTTGAATTTTGGAAATATAGAATCTTATAGAAATATAGAATATAGAATAAAAAATATTTATTTAATTTTCAAGATTTATATTTTAAAGATATGAAATTTTGAACGATTATTTTTGGAATAGTTCATTTTAAAAGAATTGTAATTGAAAATTCTTGAATTTTGAAAATATGGAATCGCAAATTATTTAATTTTCAAGATTTATATTTTAAAGATATGGAATTTTGAAGGATTATTTTTGGAATCGTTTATTTTTGAAGAGTTGTAATTGAAAATTCCTGAATTTTCAAAATATGGAATCGAAATTTATTTAATTTTCAAGATATATATTTTGAAGATAAGAAATTTAAAACCATTCTTTTTGAAATGGTTCAATTTTAAAGAGTTGTGATTGAAAATTCTTTAATTTTAAAATTGCAAATTATTCATTTTTCAAGACTTATATTTTAAATATATGTAATTTTGAACGTTTTTTTTAATAGTTTAATTTTATAAATTTACAATTCAAAGTTGTACAATTTTGAAGAGTGACAATTAAAACTTCTTCAATTTTGGAAATATAGAATCGCATATTTATTTAATTTTCAAGATTCTAAAGATTTTAAACGATTTTAAAGATATGAAATTTTGAATGATTATTTTTGGAATAGTTCTTTTTCAAAGAGTTGTAGTTGACATTTTTGGATTTTTGAAAATATGGAATCGCAGGTTATTTAATTTTCAAGATTTATATTTTAAAGATATGAAATTTTGAACGATTATTTTTGGAATAGTTCATTTCAAAAGAGTTGCATTTGAAAATTCTTGAATTTTGAAAATATGAAATCACAAATTATTTAATTGATAAAAGATATGAAATATTGAACGATTATTTTTGAAATATTTCATTTTAAAAGAGTTTTAATTGAAATTTTTTGAATTTTGAAACATGTAATCGCAAATTATTTAATTTTCAAGATTTATATTATGAAGATAAGAAATTTAAAACCATTCTCTTTGAAATGGTTCAATTTTAAAGAGTTGTGATTGAAATTCTTTAATAATGAAATTGCTAATTATTCATTTTTCAAAACTTATATTTTAAATATAT